>JAJEKB010021019.1:336752-366777 GCA_022393335.1 Macrotrachela quadricornifera
TCATTTCGTTTGGATTTTAGAGGTATAATAGGAAATAATATCCAAAATGTTTTAAATACAAAATATTCAAATGTTAAAAATTTATCAGTTGACAATATTGTTAAATGAATTAAACGAATTGATATTAACCAACATAATACTATAATTATCGCTGAAGGTACATCATAATGAATAAGATTTTGACATGTAATATATGTCAATAATATACATGGAAATAATGTTAAAATAATTTGAATTAACTTATTTGAAATAGGTCGAATAAAATAATAACATATAATTACATGTCCAATCCAGCTAATAATGAGAGATGAAGACCAAACCATGTTAAAGACAATTTCAATATCTTTTTCTTTTCAAAATAAATTCTTTTATCATATCTATTTCTATTACAACATTTATTTTACATCACAAAGTCATATCATAGTTATCGTTCTACTTGTTCTATTAATAATTTTATTTCATATTCTAAACTTACATAACTTGGACAGAATAAAAAAAAGAATTCTCATGCGATTCATTTTATTTGTTAGGAGTAGAGAACTAGAAATTATCTATTCCTTTTTTTTATTTCGTTTTTTATGATTGTTCTTTGTAAATTGCAATTTTTGAAACATTTTATTTTTCTAATAGGACAAAGCAAGTGATTAAAAAATGAAATACAAAGTATAATCACTCATTATACCTACTCCGGTAATTTTTGCAACATTTTTTATGTCTTTATTTTTCATCTTTTTTCAAATATATTTAAGACAGTTTTAAGGTCTAATTTTGTATAGATTTGTAGAGAATTTCAATTTCTATTTTTTGATAAAAAAAAGAGTATTTGAATCGCAGGGATAGTAAACAAGAAATCTTAAAAATACTAAGAACACAAGAATTTATGAATTCCCAGTTATTTTTAGTATGATTGATGTTAGTCTTTTCATAAAAATATTCGTACATGTTTGAAATATTAGTAGTAATTGTTTCATCTCTGCTATATTGCATTGAGTATTCTTCGTTGTCGTGTCCATTGTTCAATGAAATGTGTTGCAAAAATATTAAGTTGTCAATTACCTAGGATGCAATGTATAAAAAACATTCGTCTTGCGGAGAAACAAGCAAATTGTGAAACAAAGACTTGGATAAAATCTAGATCAGACACTACATACAGAGGGTAAAGACTTGTGATAAATGACCATGGATTAACGAAGAAATGGGAGGATTAGGTCTTGAACGACGCGAAAAATAAGACAAACGATGGCGAATAAAGCAATATACAAGAAAGCAGATGGTCAATAGAAGAACAACAAATAGCAATGCCATATTCAATCAATGAAGATTTTGTAGCTTTGCTGCCTATAATGAAATAAAATACATAAAAGATGTTTTATTTTCGGAATTTGCGAACTATGTCCAGTACATTTATATAGGTATGATGTAGATAAACTATTACCGATTGGCAGTAGAACTAACGAAACGCTTTTCTCTCCATTTAAGCAGTATCAATTTCAAAAATAGTCAAATCTAATGAGGGAACTTATTTAAGTGTTCAAGGCATTTAGACTCGATCTCTTGACAATAAGTAGACCTCGATAAGCGTGAATGTGAGAGTCAGGATAAGTGTAGAAAGAGAACAAAAGTCGAAGCCAGTGTGCTTTGTCATTATTATATATAATGATAAAAATGTCGACATCTCGTGTAAAAATATGTAAGGGCATACATCAATAAAAACCAATAATCAATACAGAACAGGGAAACAAATTTTATTAGCACATCATATATAACCAATATATTGCAAATGTAGAATACTATGTGAAGATGTCATATAAGACCAAACAACTATTGCTTATTTACAAAAACTTATGTTTCATATTGTTGAAAAGAGAAGAGATCAAATTTTAATTTTAACAATAGATAATGACTTAATTGGAGACCAATTTATAACATTTGTTGAAACTAACTTTTCTTATCAATCAATAAAGTAAAAATATCGACAAATTTAGGGAGAAAATGCTAGAAATCTTCTCTCTCGTCTCACATCGTTAATTTTTTCAGACAAAATGTATGTTCAGTTTCACTGGACTAATATTTAATGTAATTGATCGAGAAAAAAATTGTGACCTTTATTTGAAAGAAAGGTGTATAATTTTCAATCAACGAAAAGAATATTGTTCGAATATATTACTTCATCTATTTTATTGATACTTAAATCATAGTTCTTTGTTTAATAATATCATATACAAAATCTGATACTCATTCGCATACGTATTTCAATAAGTTATGCAGAATGTTAGATTAATTCTGCTTGAGTCATCTTTTAGATATGTTGGAAATCAACAAGAATCAACAAACAAAAGTAAACATGAAAATATGTTATTCAAAGATGAAGTTTTATTGGTTGATGAAAAAATCATTTTAGTCTAGTTTCTATAGTTCGACTCTTGAAGCATTTTTGATTGTTGTACGCAGGTATAATCTCTTTTTAATATCAATTTTATTCTGACAAAGAGTCAGTTGTGTGATTGTCTATATTGAATATCAATGGTAATAAATGTGATAAATGAATAGTGAACATGACTTACTGTGTTAACCAATAATGCTGTGACTAGATATTGTGCGCCTTCATTACCGATTCGATTGTTTCGCAGACTCAGAATAGTGAGTGTCTATATTGAATGTTAATGGTAAGAAATATGATAAATAATTAGTGAACATGACTTACTGTATTATTTTTCAACGCATTGGCAATATACTGTGCACCTTTATCACGAATATGATTGTAACCAAGATAAAGTTGTGCTAGTGTCTATATTAAATGATAACGGTAAAAAACAGGATAAATGATTAAAGAAAATAAGGCACTGTGTTATTCGTCAATGCATTGGCTAAAAGCTGTACACCATCATCATCAATTTGATTATTTCCAAGAAGCAGAATTCTGAGTGTCTAAGTTGAGTGATGATAATGAAAATATTATAGATAATTTTAAAAAGTGGCTTACTGTGTTACTTTGCAATACATTCGCCAGACATTGTATACCTTTCATGCCAATTTGGTTTATTTGAAGATCTAAATATGTGAGTGTCTACTTCGAATGATGATAGTGAAAATATGATAGATAATTAGAGAAAGTGACTTACTGTGTTACTTAGCAATGCGTTGGCGAGGCACTGTGCTCCTTTATTGCGAATTTTATTCTTTTGAAGATTCAGTTCCTTGAGTGCCTGTGTTGTATGATGATAGTGAAAATAGAATAGATGTCTAAAAAACATGACTTACTGTGTTACTTAATAATGCACCTGCTAGATACTCTGCTCCTTCATCACCAATTTGGTTACACTCAAGTTTCAGATTTGTGAGTGTCTATATTTAATGATAATTGCTGAAAATATCAAAAAATGATTAAAGGAAGTTCCTTACGGTATTAATCTGTAGTGCATCGGCCAAATATCTTGCACCTTCCTCAGTTATATAGTTTTCACGAAGAGAGAGTATTGCGAGTGCCTTAGTCGAGTGAGAATGATGAAAATATGATAGAAAACTGACAAGTGTGACTTACTGTGTTACTTTGCAATGCGTTGGCTATATACTGTGACCCTTCGTCGCTAATTTGGTTACTTTCGAGACTCAGATCTTTCAGTATCTATGTTGAAAAAGAATCGTCAAATACGATATAGTACTAGAGAATATGACTTGCTTTATTATTTTGCAGTGCATTGGCCAAATAATGTGCTCCTTCATCACCGATTTGATTATCTTCGAGCCTCAGAGTTGTGAGTGTCTATGTTATATAATACGAGCAAAAATATGATAGATGATTAGAATAAAATGATTTACTGTGTTACTTAGCAATGTATCAGCCAAATATTTTGCGCCTTCTTCAGTAATGTCGTTTTCTTCAAGATAGAGTATTGTGAGTGCCTATATTTAATAATAATGGTGAAAATATAGCAGATGATTAGCAAACGTGACTTACTGTGTTAGTTCGCAATGCGTTGGAAAGATACTGTATTCCTTTGTCACCCATTTGAGTTTTTTCAAGATCCAGTTCTGTGAGTGTCTATGTTGAAAGAAAATCGTGAAATATGATATATTATTAGAGAATGTGACTTGCTTTATTATTTTGCAGTGCATTAGTCAGATGGTGTACTCCTTCTTCGCCAATTTGGTTATCTTCAAGTCTCAGAGTTTTGAGTGTCTATGTTGGATGATAGGAGTGAAAATATGATAGATGATTAGAATAAAATGATTTACTGTGTTACTTAACAGTGCATTGGCAAGATATTTTGCGCCTTCTTCAGTAATGTGGTTTTTTTCAAGGGCGAGTGCTGTGAGTGTCTTAGTTGAGTGAGAATGATCAAAATACGGTAAACAACTGGCAAATGTGACTTACTGTGTTACTTTGCAATGCATTGGCTATATACTGTACCCCTTCATCGCCAATTTGGTTCTTTTCGAGATCCAATTCAACGATCGCCTATGTTGAAAAGAGATCATGGAAATATAATATAGTACTAATGAACGTGACTTGCTTTATTATGTTGTAATGCATTTGCGAGATAGCGTGCTCCTTCATCTCCAATTTCATTATACCACAGTAGCAGAGTTGTGAGCGTCTGTTTTGAATAATGATGATGAAAATCCAATAGATGATTATAGATAATAGCTTACTGTATTATTTTGCAATGCATCGGCTAAATACTGTACTCCGTCATTGCCAATTTCGTTATACTCAAGTTCCAGTTTTGTGAGTGTCTATGTTGAATGATGGTGATAGAAATTTAATAGACGATTAGATAAAGTAGCTTACTGTATTACTAAGTAATACATTGGCTAAATGCTTTGCTCCTTCATCACCAATTTGATTATCAGCAAGGCTCAGAGATGTAAGTGTCTATATTGACTGATAAAGGTAAATATGAAAGAGATTGATAGAATAATTATCTTACTCTGTTAGTTTTTAAAACATTTGCGAGACGTTTCATTTCTTCTTTGTCAACTGTAAGATCCAGTGTAGTTGTTGTCTAAATATAAACTCTAATCATATGATAATTTTTGACTTTACAAGTTTCATTTAAATTTCATAAAAAAACATTTGAACAATTTTAATAAATTAAAAGAATCTTTTATGCACTCCAACATTCATAAATAGTCATTAAAGCTTATCTATCTTTCTTAAAATAAATTTTTTAATATTTTCGAAAGTAATACCAATGAGCAATGTTAGACAATGATATATATCTCGTATTCTATCACTTTAATTGTTCTCTTTCACGTATACAGGAATTTTCCATCTCGTGAATTTTTTCCTTTTATTATAACTAATATATATAATTGCGATTTGATTGTGATAAAAAGAAGATACTGAGAATTGGATCTTAAAAACAAAAATTACTTTGAAATAGATATATTCTAATATTTATCTGTTTAATTCTTATAGAAAACGATTTTATTCTTTAGAATAATCAATTAAAAGCTTTCAATTTTACAATTATTGAACTGACTATCTATGTTTAATTAATCTATGAAAAAGATAATCGATTGTATTATAGACTTAAAATAACTATAGTTGAAATGAACAATGCATTGAACGTCATTAAAATCTCGGTTGAAGTTAAAAATTAACCTTACCTGATACTGATGATATGTATCAATAATTAAATTTAGTCGTGAACAGACATCACGAACTGAAATAAGAATTGTTAATGGGTCAAGATTATCCAAAATTCGATAGACAAGTTCGACCGGTATTGTAAACAGCGATGGAATAATTTTGTTAGACATCGATGTTGTTTCTTTCAGACAGTATATGTTATGTTGAAATGTAACCGCAACAGAATTTTATTATCTACATATAAAAAACACGTGTGTATTGACATTCATCTTGGTTGTGCAATTTTTTGCTTTTAAGAAGAACGGAAAAAAAATACATTGTAAGTAGATGTCGTTAAAATGCACACAAACATCAATAAATAATTTCTTATTTGTTCTTTCCAATTGATAAAAATATTTTTTATTTTCAACCTCTCAAATATATATTAGAACCGAACTAAATTTTCTTCCTGTTTCTTTTTACTCATTTTGGTATGTAAAAGTAAAGAGAAAGAAATATAAACTAAAAGATTGGTAAGAAAAGACATTGTTAGTAATGTTGACACTTTAATTTGTCTCGCAACTTTATATGTTAAACAAAATATGTACACATCTGATATTAAACTAGCACAGGTCATAACTTAATCGCTGAATGATGCAGGATCAAATCACATTGAATAATCGCTAGTTGAGTACACTGGTGCTCTATTCTTTACATCGGTTGGTGTACATAGGATTCTATCTAAATAATACGATTTATTTAAATTGTAATAGTGGAAGTAAAGTATATCTCTTTTAATGAATTATGCAGAATGTTACAATAGCCTTATATTCAAACTTATGGTTCATCATAACAGATATAACTGTAAATATTGTCTTCTTTTATACGTCACTTCACAGCAACATTAAACCATATTTATGTAATCAATACTAGAGTCATCTTTAGAAAGATTTTGTAAATAATCTTCTTGATATAATTTATTGAATACCTTCGTGAATCAATAAACACAAAAGTTCTATCGATCGATGCATAGTATCTTTAAGCATGTTTTTATAACTGAATCTAATTGAGACATTATTTACTAAAACGCTTAATCCTCGATTGAACCTATTCTCTCTATTTTGAGAATCATTGTCAGATAAATGTGATGCTACATCCACCTCAATCTGAACAAATTCAAAAATATATCAAGTGCCCACGATTTTCTCACCATGAGTAACATGTTTTGACTTTTATAATACAATAATGAAGTGCTGACATTAGTGACCCACTACCGAAGGTAACAAACAAAAAACATGTCAACGTATGGCGTAGGTAGATCCAATCATTGGAGTATTCTTTTCATTGAATACTATGTACATATATCACATGCAAAATATATTGACGTATTATTCAGATTGATGAAAGATGCACACCAATTTCGAAAAATCATTCATCAATAAAAATAGGACCATACTATTAAAAGAAACATTTGACAGCTATACTCAAACAAGTATAAATGAAAGAAAGAAAAAAAGATCATTGACGTGTGACCATAACGTGTTTCATTCACACACAAAAAAAAATGTGCGTTGAACAAGGACACTGACTTAAACATATACAGCCATATGAATGAATTGAAATAGATAAGTACATGATAACAATTTGCAATAAATTCATCTTATTTTAGTTCATTTCCAACGCTCTTACATTTTAATCTTTTGAGTATTGAATTAATCTTAGTCGAAAATTACTATCAATTCATTGTCTTTAATTCAAAATGATCAGAAAAAAATTTTAACAGAATATTCATTTACAAGAAAATATGTATATCTGACACTGCACCAAATTTATAATCGAGTTTTTCTACACTGTGTAAAATAAAACATAAGTAAATATTTGACATTAGTTTATTGTTTATTGCACAATATTATAAGATAAGAAAAGAGAAAAGAATAGTAATAACAACTAAGAAAAATGTCTTTATTTATTTGCATTATATATTAAATATGGTTAATAAACAAGAAAATGAGTTAAGTTTAATTGAAGATTTACCTAATGAATTATTTGGTGAAATATTTTCTTATTTAAATGGAATTGATTCTATTTTTGCTTTTTCATATCTTAATAAACGTTTTCAATGTTTAATTAAAGAATATTGTCAAAAATATGATTTTAAAACAATAAATAAAAAAAAATTTGATATTATATGTAATCAATTTAATACACAATGGTGTAAATCATTAAGATTATCAAATGATAATGAAACATCTGGTCAAATAGAATATTTTTTTCAATTTTATTCATTTATTGATTATTTTTCACAATTAAAATTTTTATCTTTATTAAATATTGAATCTATAAATATAAATCAATTATTATCTCAAATATATTTTCTTAAAAATTTAATTTCATTAAGATTAAAACCTATATGTGGAAAATTAATGTCGAAATTTAATTCATTAAAACTTAAACAACTTATTATAACTTCATGTAGAAATACTGAATGGATTAAAGTAAGATTTCATACATAAAATAAATCATAATTTTTTGTTTTATTATTTATCTAGAATTTTTCTAAACTTGAAAGTCTTGATTATACAATAAATAATTGCTGTTGGGATCATATAATTTTATTATGGCCATTAAATTTAAAACATTTAAAAATTATTCTTAATAATGGTGATTTTATTGATTTAATACCACATTCACTTAAAAATTTATCACAATTAATTACTCTTGAAATTTATCAAAAAGAATTATCAAGATTATTACCCAATGGAATTGTATGGGAAAAATTAATTTATTCATCATTTCCATTATTAAAAAAATTTAAATTTTATTTTCAATTCGATTGTGGTTTTCATATAATTGAAACAGTTAAAAAAGTCATATCATCATTTTCTACACCATTCTTTGTCAATGAAAAGAAATGGTTTGTTCATTGTGATATATTTACTAATTCTGGAATAGCAATTATCTATACTATTCCATTTACTTTTGATCAATATACAATTTCGAAATATTCTTTTAATAAAACAATATTAACATTATCAAATAGTAATAGAATAAATTCATATAAAAATATGAAAATATTAATAGTTGAATCATTATCAAAAATGGATATAATAGATAAAACATCTAGAAAAATGAATATTTTTGATTTAATTGATAATCATTATTTTGATTATATTAAACAACTTCATTTAATGATAGATTATAATCCATATAAAAATCAAAATGAAATAAATATTATATCAAAAAATTTCATTTTACTAATGGAAAAGATGCCATATTTATATATATTAGATATAAGAATAGATTATCTTCAAGAATTAACAAATAATTGGACAAATATATCTGTATGTAATTATCTATCTAAAAAAATTCGTTCATTAAAATTATATTCAATTTATTTATTTATATACCCTTACCGTTGCCGGTGTGGGGTGAGAAACATAGTACAAAAAAAGAAAAGAACAAAAAGATAAAACGTGAAAAAAGAAAAAGAGTCTATTGTCTATTTTTCGATGGACACCACGTAGATCGCTACTAAGAGTTGAAAGAAGATATTATCAGTCTATTAACCTCTGATGAACAGTTTAGATAATAGCCATCATATGAATCTTATTTCAATTATAGTAGTTGAAAAGCCATGCCATTGTTTAGTTGATCTTGTTTCGTTTGCACCACACCTTTGCTGCCACGCACGATTTGACATGATTTGTGATACCCTGTGGTTTAAATCTTAGTTCGCACCCAGGACATATATATTGTTTGTTCTCTTTAATTAATATTTCTGTAACTTTACGTATTATTACACCTTTTGATGTAGCTAAATCTATTTTTCTTCTCTGAATCGCTTGTTTTTTATATTGAAAAACAATATCTTTAATATTTATAGAAACTGGTTTTACGTAGACATTCTTATTAATTAATTCACGCCATTTTTTCCTGTCCAATGTCAACCTGCGCCAGTTCTGTAAATGTAATTCATTTATATCTTTTAGAACTTTGTCTTCCCATTCTTTATATCTTCCTAGATTACTAGGTCTCTTTTCATCATGAAAATATGAAAACATAGCTTTTTTAATTAATGATGGTGAACCGTCCGGCTTGGTAGAGCGGGTAACATGTCCAAACCATCTTAGCCTATTTCTACGTATGATATTTTCGATTGAAGGTTGACCTGTAATGTCTAACAATGTTTCATTAGACATTCTATCACCTAAGTTTACTCCTATGATTGTCCGTAAACATTTATTATAGAAAGTATTTATTCTTTTTTCTTGATTAATAGTAAGAGCCCAAGCTTCACTACCATATAGTAACACTGGTAACACACAAGCTCTGAAAATTCGAAGTCTTGCTGTGATAGAGACTGATTTTCTATGCCATATGGCATGACGTAGTGAATTAAAAGCTTTAGAAGCTTTTGTTAGCCTTACAGATATTTCTGTATCATGTCGCTGATCTTTCGTTATGGTGCAACCTAGATATGTAAAAGAGTTAGTTGTTTCGATTTTTTGATGTCTGATATTTATATTTATATCGGCATCATAATCGATAACTTGTCCTTTTAACACCTTTCTATGTTGATCTTCTTTTAGTTGTTGTAGTGACATTACACAGGATTTTTTGATGTTCATAGTTAACCCGTATTGTTGTGTTACTTTTTCAAAACAACTAATGAATTTTTCTAGATCATCGATCTTTTCACACATTACAAGTAGATCATCTGCATATAGTAATGCCAAAATGTCGAAGTCATTATGGCTTTCGTTTTTTCCGTGAAAAAAGTCATTACTACCATACGAGAATTTGACTCCTGATATAGCAGCTTCACTAATAACTTCTCTTATGATGAAATCAAATAGAATGTTGAATAGGATTGGTGAAGGAATACCTCCTTGCATCACACCTGTATTCATTTCGAAACTATCTGATAATTCACCATTTATTTTAACTTTTGCTATTGGGTGTTTATATAGCATTTTTAATAAGTTGACCAATTTATTAGTAATGCCGTAGCTACGACATACTTTCCACAAGAGTTCACGATTCACCGAATCGTAGGCTTTCGTAATATCAATAAAGCACATGAATAATGGCTTGTTGAATGCTCTTCTTTTTTCCATGGTCATCTTTAAAGTAAAAATCTGATCTATAGTTGACCTGTTTGGTCTAAAACCAGATTGTATTTCTAATAGTTTGCATTCTACTAGATCATGAATACGGTTGAGTATAATTCGTGAGAATATTTTACTAGTTGTATTCAGTAGTGCGATGCCCCTATAATTATCGCAAAGTTTCCTATCACCTTTATTTTTATACAGTTTAATTAGGGTTGTCATGTTCCATTCATTTACCATATGCTCGTTTTCCCATACATCAGTAAAGAATTCGAACAACCATCGTATTATCGGTTCACCACCAGCTTTTAGGATGTCAACTGTGACTTCATCACTACCTGGAGCTCTCCTAGATTTCATTCGACTTAGTGCTTTTCTCACTTCGTCAATAGATAGTGGAGCATTTAGCCGTCGCTCTTCAGCTATTGAAATAGTCGGTGTTTCAATCAGATCAATAAGATTTTGATCTATTGATGAGGTGACGTTGAGTGTTTCATAGAAGAATTCACGCCAACGTTTTAAAGTATCTTTTGAATTAACCAGTAGTTTACCACTTTTATCTTGTACCGGCATATTTTCGTCTCTTTTACTTCCTCCTCTGAGACGTCTAATGATGGAAAAAGCCGTTATAGGATCATTATTTTTGATAGATTTTTCTATATTTTCGCATACTTCATCCCAGTATTCTTCTTGACGGTGTTCCGTCATTATTTTCGCTATTTTTCGCAGGCGTTTATAGTTTTTATGAAATTTAGACTCCAATTTAGAGCCACGATTATTTTGCCACTCAACAAATGCTACTGATTTTTGGTCAATAACTTTTAAAATTTCGCTTGTCAACCATTCTTTCCTTTTTCGTTTCGAGTTTTTGTCAACAGGAAAATGATATTTGGCCTTTTCTTTTATCTGTGACAAAAATAATTCGTATCTTTGATCAATGTTGATTGTGTCATCACTTGCAGTATCTAATATGTCATGAAGATCTTTTTGAAACGTTTCTAGTAGTTTGTCATCTTTTAGCTTAGCACTATCAACGTTTACTCTCTTCGAATTGACATTTTTTCTTCTGCTTTTCAGATGAATTTTAATCTTGGCACGCATCAGATGATGGTCAGTGCCTATTGACCCTGCTGCGCCTCTCAGCATACGGACATCCTCAACGCTTGATCTAAACTTTTTATTTACTAGAGTATAGTCAATCATGTGCCACTTTTTATCTCTTGGATGCATCCAGGATGTTTGATGCACTAGTTTATGTTTGAAAAATGTGTTAGAGATTATGATGTTGTTAATCTCACAGAAGTCGATAAGTCTCGTCCCATTTTCGTTTTCTATATCAACTGTAAATGGTCCTACACCGCTTCTTTTCACGTGTTGATGTCGTATTTGTTGATCGTTGCCAACTCTCGCATTTAGATCACCTATAATGATGATCATATCCTTTGGTGATATTTCTTTTACTGTATCTTGTAGATCATTATAGAATTTATCACTTTCATCGCTCATAAGTTTCGTTTTTGGATTAATAGGAGAATAAACTGCAATAACAGTGATGTGAATTGGTGCACAGTAGAGTCGAATTTTAATAATTCGTTCATTTATTGGTACCCATTCGCTCCCTGAATCCTTCCAAACTTTTGTGGCAATCGGATTGAGACAGATTGCCACGCCATGAGCTTTTCGTGTTTTTTTGTCGTATGGTGCGCCTGAATATATCATCGTATAGTCGCTTACTAATTTTACACCGGAATTACACATACACGTTTCACTCAACGCAGCTATTTGTATTTTATATTTTTTTAATTGTTTGATTATTATTTCCCTCTTTGATTGCTTTATACAGGATCTAACGTTCCATCCGCCGAAGAAGACATGATTTTGTGCGTTAACGCATCTATTATGTTTCCTTTCGTTAGCAAGCATTGTTTAATGTCCAGCTAGAAGTTGCTAGCCTCATGACCAGACGAGTGGCTACTAGCAGCCCAGGGACGCCCCCTACAACTACTCGAGAGTGGTCGTAGGACCCTGTGAAAGTTAAGAACCTTCCTAGCAGGCTCAAATTATATTCAAATCAACGTCGAAGACAATATTTCGATGAAAATGAACTTAATCATATAATACGAATTTTTTCTGAAAAATGTCAATATTTATCAATATGTATTCTATCATCAATTGATACTGTTATTTCATTTTTACGAGATATGGAACAATTACTTTGTTTAAATATACTTGTTCAAGTAAAAAATGATACAGATATTACAATAAAATGGTTAGAAAAACAATATATTGGATTGAATTATTCAAATTGTTTTATTACTAATCATAAACAAAATTATTATTTTTGGTTAGAAAGATAATAATTAAAAACAGAAGGTATCGTGAATGAGTATGACTTTGATTGATTAAAAATCGTTATTATTGAAATTGATTGTATATTAGCTGTGCCAAATCAAGTTTATGATAGTTATTAACGATGAAAACAAGCAAAAATATATCGTTGAATACGACGACCAATTGACCAGACTTCTTTTCGAAATGTAACCGATGCCAAAGTATATAAGAAGAAGGTTATCTATTATTAAAAAAAAAAGGGAATCTATAAATATCTTTTATTAATATTCTTATTAACCCTCAAAATATTTAATGAAAAAAAAAACTGTTGCTTAAACATACCGCACAATGAGTATAAAGTAAACTTGATGCCATATAATTAAAGAAATTATCAATAGCTATTTGTTCACTAGGTTTTTTATATGTTCCCGTAATAAATGAATATATTGTATAAATTGTATTTGGAAAATTGAGTAAAATAAAAAAAATAACTTGAATTACATTTAAACGTATTAATTGAATATTTTTATTAGATATATTTATATTTTGTGAACTTAAAGGAATATTTCTATCAATAAGTTCAATTGGATATATAATTCGACTACGTCTTTTCAGTAAATTTTTCTTTGTTACTTGTTGTAAAGTAAGAAATGTAAATAAAATGATTATAATAAATGGAATAATTGATAATATTATATTCATAATTAAATAGAATGTTAAATAAAAACCATTTGAAGATGGTACACAACCACTTAATTCTTGACGAAATCCAATTGGTACATGAAGATTAAATAAAAGCCAAATAATTGTACTTATAATAATTATACGTTTAATTATATGAGGATTAGTATAATTACGAATTTGTACATCTAATGAAATAATCATCCATCGATCAACTGATATTAAACATAAATAATAACGAGATAAAACAATACCAGCTACAAATAAATATACACGAAATTTACAGAAGAATAATGATATACGAGTTAAATCAAAGGCAGTTAATTGAATTATTATTCGACCAAAACAACCAAAACTTAAAACAAATAAATGAATAAATGATATACAAATAAAATATAATGAAACTCCATTATTTCTCATTGTATTTTTATGAAATATAATTATATTTATTATATTTCCCATAATACCTAATATAAACACCAAAATCAAATAATATCCATTAATATAAATTAAAATTTCTCGAAGTTGATTTGCTAATGTTGACATTAGAACTACAAAAAGAAAATTTTTTTCATCGTTTCTCTAAGTAGAAAAAGTATTATCGTTACTACTTTTTGAACTGATCTAATTATATATAACATAGTATAATCTCAACTTTATTATACTTTCTATTTTTACTAAATAAATATATGCGTCATTCAATTCGCATTATGTAATTAAATAAATTTTACCTTCTTTATCATTGTATAATGAAATGTTTACAAGCATAACTGTAAGTGTTCATAATAGATTGGCTTGAAAGAAAAAAATAGGATCTATCTGTAAAATCTCATATTTGATAAATAAAATAAAAATTATATGAAAAGAGAAAGATTAGCAAAGTGAAGTATAAAAGCTCCATGTAGTATAATAAAAATATTTAGCATCAAATCGTCCTAATTTTTGAATAATACTATTTTAGGATCTTGAATCATTTTTAGTATTTATCAATACTTGATGTTATTCATCTAATAAAAGATGAAAGTTTTGTTATTAAAATATTTTTCTGTATTACACATCACTGGATAAAACTAATTTCATTTATCTCTCATACAGACCATGCCAATAATGAAAGATTATCTCTGAGCATATTTCAGTATATCTTTATTGTTTACTTGAAAATACTTTATATAAAATTTTAAAATTAGCTTTGATGTACGTATGTAACTGTAAAAATTCAGATAAAATTGATTTTCTAGTTGTTTTTCTCAAATAATAGGCAACATTTCTCAAAAAAACAAAAGATAAAAGATGTTAAAATAAATCATTTAAAGATTTTCATTGAATCAATTGTATTGAGTCGTAAGGAATATTTTAATAAAAGATATCAAAGTAACACATGCATAGAAATATGCTTATTTATTTTTAGATTTTTAAATGACTTTTTTTTAATAGTACATATCGATATTACAATTCTTGTTCTCCTTTGTTATGAACTCTTCATTGCCATATACGTAAATTTCTTTTTTGTTCTGTCTGTTTTATTCATATTATAGTGGTAGAGGATAAAGTTTCTGTAATAAAATACAAAATGGCAATCCATTGAAATACGGAAAGAATAATTTTAATTTATCTTTTTCTACAGTATTGTGTGTTATTTACTAATTATTATTTGATAAGAATAGTATTTTATATTTAAATTAAAAATATTTTCATTTACCATAAGCACTACAAATACATGATCATTATATCGTAAAAAAGAATATTTTATTTTCATAAACAATTCTAATAGTGAAAAATTTAAAATTTATTTCATTTATATTTATAGTCTTCGATGAACAGCTGTAGCTGCTATATGAGCTAATAATTCAAATACTTCAAAGCAAACGAGTAATTTTTTTTGGATAGCATTGATTTCAGCATATTCTTCTAGTTTAACTTCAGGATCATCAAAAACCTCTTGACCGAGTCGCTCGTCTTCACTATGTTCCTGAACAGAAATTATTTCTTGAACATCTGTGTTTTCTAAAGCTTCTAAATCCTTCATATAGTCTCGATATGTCCAGGCAGAGACAACATATATTGGTATATCCTGTAAACTTTTCTTTTCAAGACATGTAGATACACGTTGTCGAGCTTCATTCGTCGTTTCTTGAACAATTTTTTCGTATTCATCAAGTGGAGGATTTCTAGTGTTGAATCTTTTACGGATTTTGGATTCGACTTTTTCTTCAAGTTTAGTGATTACAACAACAACTGGTATTTCGTTTTTTAGAGCATCGTTGAGTATTGTATACTCATACTCTCCCAATTCTTTTTCTATGACTACGGTTAAAACATCAAAAGAATAGAGAGCCTTCTCGTCAAAATAAGTTGCGGATGGATGCTCTGATGTTCCACATCCTGGCATATCCCATAATCGCACATGTTGTAAATCGTGTCCTGCTGAGTAACCATAGCACAGAGTAGTTGCAGTCGTTTGCCAGTTGCCAGTCGGTGCCGAACCAAATATGTTATGTGGTTTTCCTTCAACTAAATCAACGTCGTCTCTGTTAAGCAAAGCATTGATCAATGTTGATTTTCCTATATGGAAGAAAGTCATTTAGATTTAATTCATAATTTCAATAATTGTTGTAAAACTCGAGTAGTAATATGACTGTTTCTTTTTCCTCGATGGCATTTCAGTTTTGATGCCTTGAAATTTAACCAATAACAAGTGCTAATAACATTCCAAAAATTTATTTCATAATATCTTTCGATTAGTGAGGTGTGGGATCATCAGAAAAAAAAGTAGATAGAACCAAAATTATAAATTATAAATAAACGTCTTACAGCTTTGAGCGAAGCATCTTATCATATGATGGGGAGTTTTATTTTGTAGCAAAAGCATTTACTTAAAAAAAATCACACTTTGTAGAAAAATTGATAACTGCAACTATAAGTGGTATTATGGTGTTTGCGGTATTGTAGTATTTGTCGTATTGCGATGTTTCCTTTATCTTGCCCCTATCACTACCGCAAACACCGCAATATCGCAAACATTAGAAATGTCTCAAATATCGCAGCCAACGATAAAGCGTTTAAATGATATACAGTATTGTACCACTTAGTAAAATTATTATATAGATCGTTTTACTATGTGAATTAGACTGTCATCATCATAAATACTGTGTATGTTCGCTGATATTGGTTAAAAATATGGTTATGTTTGAATTTGTCGCAAAATCAAATTTCCCACGAACTCCATCTTATGGATAATACCAATCAGGACAAATGTTAGAACAGATGATAAATGAATATACCAAAAACCGATGAACTTAGAACTTTTTTAGATTTGATGCAAAGAAATCCCTAAAGGATTTTCTTCAGATCGGAACTAGATCAGATTTATTAGACTTATGATCGAAGCTATTAGAAAACCGGTTACTAAGAGCAGTGTGTGTGGGTAGTTGATATTATTATCATTAACAGTGAACTATAGAAGCACTTTCTTATTATAGAATATTTAACCCTTTACCCTGGGATAGGTCATTTTCAAACCATCCATACAAACCATATTCAGACTCGAATATCTCAACAAAGACATAAAGCAAAATATTTAGTTTTTTATGAATAGACAGCTTAACACATTCACTACACAATTCTTAAGAAATCTTTCACAGTTTTTTTATTGAATCGTTTGTTTCTCCAAAATATAATTTTCACCCAGACATACAAGTCTACCCATTCAGGGGCTAAAGGGCTAAAGAGCAATAATTGATAAATAAAAACAAGTGATAATAGTTTTTAATCTAACCTGCACCACTACCACCGCAGAATCCAAAATTAAAATATTTCTTAATGTCCATTCCCAATTTTTCTTGAGCTGTCCATTTCAGCTGATCGCGTGTCATGCCCTTTGGTGGTCGAGGAACTCCGGTTGGTTTGGTTTTGAGCTGCTTTTTTACTTTATTGCGGTATGAAAGGGAAATAGCAGTCGCCGAACCTGCTCCAACCACTCCGATTCCAGCAGCGATGCCTATGATAGCAATTGCAGGAAGAGGCATTACTATGAGAAACAACGAAATTATTTCACAATTAACTTTTGCTTCGTTCTACTGAAGAAACAAATCTAAGGTACAAGAAAAGTATTCATTTTTTTCTTTTACTTGGAATTTTCCAACAAGTTATATTCATAGAAATAAGATATTACTTGTAACTCCTTGAATATAACTGATATTGACATTCTTTTTCTTTGTATTTATATCTATTTACAACTGATAAACAAATTTGTTTTTTTTTTATCAAAATATTGTACTTTGATGTCTTCATTTATCATTACTAGTTAAAACAAAACGAAGAGTTTCGCATCATTTTTCAGTCTTATGAAATAGTATTTTTTAAAAAAAAAACAATTATTTCAACCTTTTCTAGATTCATTTATTGCTCTATATATGCTTTATTCTTTTTCGAATAGAATTCAAATTGATTATGAACTATTAGTCATAGCTTTGTCTAAAATTAATTTGAACTAGTACATTTTCATTAAATGAAGATCTACTAATTTTTTTTCCTATCTTTTCTTTTAAAAAAAATTAACATTGATTCGAGAAAAAAACATAAAAAAACGTATTCTTCTTTAATATAAAGAACATAACTGTACAAAATATGTTAATTAAATAATATTAATTTATACATAGACTTGATCATCATTTGTAAAACTTTCATTCCTATGTATATTTTCATCTGTATCTATTGAATTCTCCTTTGTCTTACAACAACAACAGCAACATTGTTTTCCAAATAAATGTTCATCATACCAAGCTAAAGATCGAAGAGGACGTGGTAACCATAACCATGTTCGTAATCCCTTTGGTAAACAATGAGGTAGATAAACTTGAAGAATATTTATTATAATAACAAAAATAAGAATGATTAAAATAGGACCAAGAACACCACCAAATACATACCTATGTAAAATAAAATGAATGATGAAAATTAAAATATAATTTTGAACTTACCATCCAGCAAGAGAAAGACTAAAAATTATTAAAGGTATAACAAAGAATGAAGCCACTATATAAACTACAGCAAACCATCGATATTTTCCTGTAATTACACCTAATTTTGTTGCCATTGGAACTGGAAATCGCATAAATGGAATTGGAAACCAAATTAAAATTCCTTAAATAAATCAGATCGATAATTAAATATTAAATAAATATATACATATAGATCTTTCCTACCAAATATATTAAAAAATGTATGACATAATGCAATTTGTAATGAATTTTTTAATTCTTCAGCAGTATTTGCTGTTAATGCAGCCATAATACCAGTTATAGTTGTACCAATATTTGAACCAATTGTAAATGGATAAACTCTATCAACTGTTATTATACCAAGACCAACTAATGGTGTTAATGTTGATGTAAATATTGAACTACTTTGTACTAAAATCGTTAATATACATCCAATCTATTTATTTAAATTAAAAAGAAAAATTTTTTTATATAATAAAAAATATTTCTTTTACCAAAATAGCTAAATAAGGTGTTAAATATTTAAATATTCCAGGAAAATTTGCATTAACTATTTTATATATTAGATTTTTAACTGTTCCTTTTAATAAAGATTGAAGAATTTTAACAAGTAATAAAAGACAAATACAAAGAGAAAGTATTGAAAGACCAAGTAAAAGAAGTCCAACAGCCCAATCAGGCCATGAAATTTTAGCAAATATAAATGAACAATATTTATCTGGTATTAGTGTAAATGTGCCATTATCACTTTCATTTTTATACGAACAATATCTTTTTAATAATGATATATTCGGACTAGCTGTTCCTAATGCTATTTCTTGAATTGCTTTTCTATCAAGCTAAAAAAAAGAAACGAAAATTTTCTAATAGATTAGTTTTTTTTATTTCTAAACTATAATATTACTTGAACAATTAATTCTGTTAAAGGTTTTGTAATAACAGTAAGAAATTCTGGATTAGAATTTGGATTTCGTTTTAAATTAATTGAATTTGTTATTGCATTAGTTAAATGATATAACATACCTAAATTAATTATTTAATCAATAGAAAATATAAAAAAAAATATTTACCAGATATTAATTCTAATGGTAATAAAATAATTACTGTTAACCAATTAAACATATCATGAACTGTTGCACCAGCAAAAGCAAGACTAAATTCTTCACGTTTTCTCTAAATAAAAAAACAAAATACACGATTAGTATTTTAATTTATTACATATATAAAATACAAACTGATTGTGTCAATGCAACTAATGTATTTGTTACTGATGTTCCTTTTAAATAAAAATATTATAATTATCTTTAATTAATATATTATTAAATAATACCTATATTAGCTCCTAAGAAGAAGAATATAAGACAATAAATATATTATTCATATTTTATTAAAATATGTTTTTTTTCTTACCCATAATAATTGGTATTGCTCGTTTAACAGGTAAAACTAATTTAATTAAATAAAAATATAATATTAAAATGAATATATAGAATTACTTGATGATGAAACCATTGATACAACAATTGATGTTGATGTTGATGAACTTTGTACAATAACAGTTGCCAATAGACCAACCATTAAACCAGCAATTGGATTAGATAGAATAGCTCCTTCACTAAATACTTTACCCGTTATTTTACCTAAATAATAATCATATATTTCTATTTTTATATAAAGATCAATCAACTATTTACCTCCAACAAGTCGAAATGCTGAACTCATTATATCAAGTGAACATATAAATAAATATAACAGACCAAATAAACATATTAATTTTATTATAGTTTTTATTACAGTTTTAATACGATTATTTATATTCATATCTAAACAATTAAATATATATGCGAATAATTCATATTTATACTTACTTTTCCATTTTTTTTCTTCATCATTAGTTGTAATTTGTGAACGATCATTAGTGACGAAAATTTTATTCGTTCTACCAACCATTTTTTATTTTAATGTTAATACAGAATTATTTCTCATCTTTATATATATATATATTTCTACTTCCTTAAATTCTTTTATGAATCATTTTTTAGATTTAATCTTTTTCAACGATATAAACACATATCTTATGCACTGATATACACTTAGTAAAAAAAAACAGGCAGACGTTCTTTATGTATACATAAGAATGACTAAACATCAAAGACAACAGAAGAAAAAAAAAACATATCTATTGTAATATCATTCACTATATTTAACATGGATCATAACAATCATATTGACTAAGTGAAATATCATACATCTAGTACGTCATTGACGTATATTTTACTAGATTTTACATTTGAGATAAGAATAACTGAATACTATATGATTGTTACTTTCAAAGAACGATATAAAAATAAAATCATTTATAGTACGAAAATGATGTAGTGTATAGATTTTTATTTTTGTGTTTATCTGTATAAATGATTATTTTAAAATTTAACATAAACTATGAATACTCTTGAATCATGACAATGCATCGCCGAAAAATGGTGTTTTTTCTTTTCTTATCTTAACAATCATTCTGACCATCTCTAAATACTGATTCAATATACGTCATGCGTTTTTTACTTTCAATAAGAAGAATCAAACAAAAAATCATATATATAACAAAGTTTTTTTTCGCAACTTTCTTACAATTGATGAATTTATATTTTCAAATAACGGCTTAAAAACTAGATAGTAACTGAAATATACTATCTATCTGTATTAAAATCATATCAATCTATTGCGCAAAAGTCTTGGCATAAAATTTTTGATCAATTTTCTACTCCTTAACCTTCATTGAAGAAGACGAAGAGCAGTCCGTTAGAAATCATAATTTCACACTCTTTCTAAATATATATTCAGAATTATTCTCTAACATAAGACTAATTAACTTGGAACAAATAATTGAATAGACCAATAAGAAGCGTCTGTGCAGGGTTTTTCATACTTTGTAGCAACTTTTTCATCACGTACTCTTGAACAAATGTAACAACGTTGTTTTCCACTATCTGGTAATGTAACTTTTATTGGGTGAGTTATTGAACGTCCAAGATTACACATAGCAAGACGAACGCCTCACTGAACCACACATGCATTTTGACAACATTGATTCAAATGAGGTTTCTTTACTGACTCTCATATCATGCTGCATTGATGAAAGACGAATTACCACTTTATCCTTCTTTGGCACGTAGCTTACTAATGTTAACTGTCCATCAAAGCAGAATATCGATGAGTTCTTCGGACGCCCACGACCTGGTTGTAGACCTTGCGAAATATCAGGTTTATTTTTTCGAATTATTCCGACTAACGTAGTTTGAACTTCAAGTAAATGCTCTGCTCGTTTAACACTTGTAAAGAAATTATCCATAGTGGCACTTCAACCTTTATTGATCCAAGGTGTGATTAATCTTTTGATCAATTCTTTGGTGCCATCCTTGTCTGCTAGTTTGGTCGCTCCAAGTTGAAGACCTACATAAACTTCTCCTGTCAATGGATATGCAGTGCTTGAGTCACAACACCAGAATACCTTTATTCCATATGTAGCAGGATTTTGGGACATCTAATGGTAAAACTTACCACGACCACGAGTAGGTATTAGTTGTTCATTGACTGTTATGAAATCACCCGGAGTATAGCAGCTTTGTAACTGTGCTAAAAATAGATACCAGAATTTATTAATTGAACCCAGTTTGTGTACTTCCATTCTTTTTTTTATGTGGCTATATCATCAAATCTGCAAAATTGCAGTAGATTGTTGAGACGGACCTTTGACATGATGGCCCTGAATATTGGTTCATCATTATTTATGGACCATAGTTCGTCGATATGTTCATTTTGTGGTTGTTGGACGTCTCCAAGTACCAACAATCCAATGCTAGTATCTTTCCAGTACCATTTCAGTTTAAGATTGTTTGCATTTCACGCTGTAACAACCGATCTTGCACGTCTATTCGTCTCTTTCACGATGATGGACATCACTTCTTCTGTAAATAATAGTTGAATAGCATCTTTTACTGTTTGTATATTAGCTGCTGAGCGTCCGATACCATTTTGTTGCTGTAGAATATTCCCTCGTAGTAATTTTCGTTGTGGAGATTGAGATTTGCTCCATTGTCGACCAGATTTTGACAAAAACACATCCATTCCTGATGATTCTTGATCATTATCACAAATGGTTTCGCTCCCCACAGAACTAACATCGGTTTCCTCTTGCCAATCATCTTCATCTGTTGAATTTTTTTCAGAATCTTCTGAACTGTAATCCGGATCTTCTTCTGAGTCATCATCCAAACCTTCTGACATTTTCGAAGCTTCGCCATCTGTTTCATTATCACTAGAATGACCGTCGAAATTTTGAAGATCTTCATCGCAACTATCATCAAGACGTCTCTTTGAAGACATTAGTTTGAAGCGTTCGATTTGGTTGATTTTACTAACAGTTGTACTAGAAAGTTGATACGTGGTAATGTTGAGTTGGTGATGAGAAGTCAGTCAAAGAGATACAAGTGATCGTTTCATACTGTTTATTCATAGAAAATATCAGTTATACATATATATGGAGAGATCAATCCAATATCTTGAGAGAATTTCTACAAAAATATTCCAGGTAGAATACTGTGAAAAATCCTAGTAAACTTATTGCATCACAATAGAGATGGAAAATTGGTCAAAGAAAGATATCTAACATATATGATGAAGATAGAAAGGAAAAATCCAAATATATATCAATGACAGAAAAGAAAAACATCACTGACCTCGAAAAGAGGAACCCATGTACATATACACGAACTAGATCGAATCCATGCGAATTACCACCAAACAAAATTTTATGATAAGTGCAAATATAATGGCCAGTTTGTAGTAATATAGTGCAAGAGTTTACATTGAAAAAAATCCAGCGATTTCAATGAATCTCTTATAGTTCACCTACAAATCTATGGATGGCAGAAAATATTTCGAAAAAATTTATAAGTTATTAGCAAATCTTAGTTCAATTCAATTTCAGTCATTGATAACCTAACATAGATGCTCCTAGATTATCTTCTGCAGAAGACTGAATCCATCAAGGATCAAATTCAAACGATGTCACATCAATAATACATGTTTAATTAGCTCTACTCGCTGGGGTCTATTCAGACTCTAAATTTTTAGAACACCTTGATACATATGTCAAACTATTTTACTGTACGCACAATGTTCAAATCGAGGACACACTTATATCGTAAATAAGTCAGGGTAACCTTCCTTAATGCATATCTAGAAGCGGAGAATTAATCCACTACTATGTGAACAATAATAAAAAATGTAGATCGCTTGGGGTCCAAGCGGACCCCAGGTGGTGTATGAGGGTTAAGTAAATTGTAGAGTTTTTCACTTTACAGCTTGTAGTATATTTCATTTTTTAATACAATATACAAAGCGCTCGAAGCATTTGATCTGTCTCATCCATTAGTGAAGTCTTATACCAAAACAGTTCTCATCGCAATTTTATTATTAGGGTCCCAATTGAACAGCAATGGAATAGTACAGAAAAATAGAGGTTCGTTTTCTCTATCATCACATAAAAAGAAAAGAAAATGTTTACAAGCTTTCTATATGAAAATGCGATATCTGACTCATTATTATTGATTTATTCTAAGCATTTCATTGTAGCGTAAGAAGGAGAGAAGGAAAAAAATTATTACATTTCTATCTTCAGTTTTTTGCCTATGTTGTGTGTCTATGTGCTAATGATAATGTACAGAACTATACTTCTTACACACATATTATTGTTACCTTCGTTATTCTTCATGCTTCAATGAACATAATTATTTATTACATGTTTTTTTTCATATTTCATCCACCTGAAGGTAAAAGAAAAACACTTACGTTTGAAACGAAAGAAAATTACATATAGATATTTTTTTCGTCGCAATCGTAACGATTGTTTTTTTTTTATATATGTAAAGGTAGTAGTTGGTTTAAAGCTTTCTCAAAAACTATTCGTCCTATTGATTGTGCCAAGTGAGATATATAGTGTGTGAAATGCAACTCGATAAGTTCTATCCAATAGAAAATTCCTTTTTTTGGAAGATGATGAGTATAAATAAAAAAGCAAAATTTGATTTGCTTCCTCAGAGAAAGGAACAAAGCAGTTTTGAACTAAAATTGTTTTGAAAATAGCGAGAATCGTGAAATAAATTGTTGAAGAAAAATCAACTGTATTCTTCCTGAAAGTTTGTAGAGATTTTGATCACTGAAGTTTCAGTTTTTGTTCGAATCATATATGTACCATCCGGTAGAATTCATGGAGTAGCATTTAAGGCATCGTATGTCTTAGCTGCCACGGTCAATGGAATCAATTTTTTTTTTGAAGTTCGAATGGGTTGTTAGCTTTCCTTATATAGGGAAATCAATTGCGTAGTCATGATAAAAAAATATGCGGTTCTTTTTCTCTTTCGTTCCATCCATATTTATTCAATCTATCTAATTTGGTCAATCATTCATGCGCTTTTCTAAGGTCTGAAAAAACGCTAACATGTTATTCTAATAATACGCTGAATGGAGCTAACCAGTAAGCTATGAATTATGTACATAATCATAAGACATGACAAGTAGTACACTCTTTTCAATCGGTTTCACGCAAGTCTTAGTTAAAGTAAAATGGGCACAGAATGATCTTAGGATCAGTGAATTTTTTTTACGTGATTATCAAAGTACCTATTTTATTCACTATATATTTATAACTTTATCTGCTAGTCCTAATATTGGAGTATTTGTAAAAATCTGTACACACAGCAGCAAATTATGAATTAATACTAATTTTGAAGCCAATCTGTCAAAATTATTTAAAATTTTAGCTTCTATAAATTTTGAAAAATCTAAAAATTGTTAGAGGTTAGAAAAATCTGCACCATTTGTGATACTACAATTATCATGAAGTATTATTCTGAATTATGTCGTTACGAAACTGGCTAGAGCACACGACGAACCTGCGTACATTGTAGACATCGTTGATTCTAGCGTACGTGTGAGATCAAAGAAAGAAAAATTGATATGTGCTTCGGTTCACACTGATTCTTCGATATTTTCATGGAAGCTCTCAAAATGTTATTGCTACTCGGTAGATCAAATATTGACACAACTGCCAACCATTAACATAAAATGTATTAGTCATTTTTTCACAGGTAAAATAATCTCAACAAATACGCACTTAATTTTCATTGATAGGATGAATTTTAAAACCAAACTGTTGATATTCATAACAACCGTATAGATTGTTATAAGTGTGTTAACAAGAAAATGTTCCGCTCTGAAGAACAATCCCTGTCTTGGCCCAGAAGTCATGTTGTAGAGGATTTAAATGTACTTCTGGTCCTCTTGCTACTGTATCAAAGCCAACCGATCGATGAATTTCGGATAAAATTATTGGTTAGAACTGCAAAGTTCAATAAATTAAGAAAATATGAGAACTTTGTTATTTCTTCTGGTATTAGTGATTACGTAACTTTGGAAAAGAATACTTCTACTCATTGATGCTCTTATTTTCGCAAAGCAATAATTGATTTATCGTGACACAATAAATCACAATGTAGGCAAATATCGGTACATAATATTTGGTGAATGTCACTGTTTCATTGCTTATGTTCATTGAAAAATCGCAACTTTCGAAATCCTCATTTGTATTCACTCTAGTGAAACATCCTGGGCAAAGATCTTACTTACAAGAAGTTTTACTAGGGTAGAACTAAATTTAAAAGTACAAAGCTTCTTCTTCAGAAAAAAACGTACCTATTAGTGAATAAGAATGTACGCAACTGCTGCTCATCCACAATCATAACCAAGTTGGGTTGAACACGCTATAATTGAAGCAGGACAGCAGTTTTCGTATCTTATGTACTGAAACATTTTTTTCTGATCAACTGAATAATTGCTCAACATTACTTTTTCATATTATACGAAGTATGTGCAAAAACAATGAAGGAAGTTTCCAGCTTTTTCTCACTTATTGTTTCCTCTCTATCATCTTGTATATAAGTACAACCGAAATTTTGGAACAGTTCATATGTCGTTTGAAAAAATCGATACAGAAGATAGCACTAGCTGACTTAGTGAAGTAAGTGCTCTGAATGAGAATTTTGATACAATGCAACCTAAATCTGACAGTTCTGATGAAAAACCTGCTGATAATAAGAAAACTACAGGGAAAGAAAAGTGGCCATTCTGCAATTTTGTGAGAGTCTCGTGCGATCTTTACTCCTTGGTATACCATTCGAGAAGCTGAAACCTGGTATAAGATAACAATCAACCAGTCATTTGAAGCGCAAACTAGCTGATCAAGAGCTCAAAGGAAAGAAAGGATCTGACCGCGATGTCCGACGACGTTGTGTTGATTGTTACAAGAAAAACAGGGAAAAAACAATCAAAAGAAGCGTGTCATTCAACAACAAAGAGAATAAAAACATTCTGTTCTGATTGTAACAAATAACTTTGAAAATAGCGAAGACAAAGCAGATCGCACATTATGTGTAACCTTCCGTCTAAGAATAAAAGAAAAGAAGGTGTTTTTCTATTCATTTTCTAGTTAAAATATAGTGGGATCCACTGGTAGGCCCCATCAGGCCCAATTGGTGAAAGATATAATCGTTAATATGTTTTAAAAGAACACATGTTCTTTTGACCTGTGACTCGACGACAATCACGCAAACAAACTTTTTTTTTACATAACCCTCCCTTTGGTTCGAGGGAATTAACAAAGTTTAATCATACTCCGAAATAAAAAGAATGAGCTGTTGTTTTCTATAAACATTTTTCTCATGTGCAATTTTCATTTTTATTATTCTTATCTTTATGAAAAGATAAAGAATGCGATAGAGAGAGCATCGTGTTGGTTAATATAAATGTCGAGAAAATAAAACATTTATGAATTAAAATGACATTTGGTATTCATAATATCATTGGTATTCATCGTCTTCATAATGAACGAAAAGATTATTCAAATCCATTGATATTTAAATCGTATAAACAATGGTCATCTTGGCAACGAAAACTATTTGATTATCTTATTTGGTGTCATTTAGATCGTGCAGGAGAATTTATTGTTACACTTTTATGTTGGTTTTGGTTATTTCCATTAACATTTCCTCAAGCAAATCAATGGCATTGGCAATGGGTATCGAAAGTATTTATTTTTAATATTATTTGTGAATTTGTTACTTATTCATTTTGGCATTGGATGACTCATGCACATCACAGTCCATATCCTCATGGTCCATTACATGAAAAGAAATTTAATCCAACTAATCCTTATGAAGAGAAAGGAAAAAATCATTTATCAAGAGAAATAACATATACAACATTTGGTTGGTTACAATCATCTTTTCTTCAATGTATTTTTATGTGGCTATGGGCTAGTAATCGATTACCTTATTATAGTGATTTTTGGTCTCGACCATTGTTTTCTATTTTTCTTCTTTTAATAATCACTTATTGGAGTGCATTTCATTTCTATTGGGTAAATTACGTTTTCAATTATTTTCATTTCTAACTGTTTTCTAATAATATATATTTAGGCACATCGTTTTATGCATCCATGGTGGTCAATTCAAAATGGAATTCGACAAGGTGATCTCGGTGCATTTCTTTATCGTCATTTTCATAGTCTTCATCATCAAAGTCATAATCCTGGTCCTTGGTCTGGTTTATCTATGCATCCAGTTGAACATTTCTTTTATTATACACGTGTTTATTTTCCTCTTCTTTTTTCTTGTCATCCAATTCATTTTCTTTTTGCAAAATTTCAAGCTGATATTGGACCAATTAGTGGTCATGATGGTCATGATTCTCCAGCAGGTGGTGCAGCATTTCATTATTTACATCATGCTTTTTTTGAATGTAATTATGGTGTTCCACTAATTGATTTTGATCGTCTTTTTGGTACTTACAGAGAATATGTTAGAAAAATCAATAGTACATAAATAGATTTTCGAATACTGATGAAGTGCGTGTTATTTATACTTTGATGATACAATTAGAAACATAAGAATATCCTTTCTTTTACTTTGTATATTTAATTAGTTATAAACATGAAATAGAAATAACTAATGTATTTTTAGAAGTAACTTCATTTATAAATCATTTGGTTTGATCAACAATAGTATATATAACTTAACATGAAATAATTAGTAGTTTTCCTTCTCATTTCATATTCATCTCTTATAGTTTAGATGTGTTTGCGTTTTGTCATGATTTTTACGCTATGAAATTGTTATTTGAATGTCATACAATACTTCAATTGTTAATTATACTCTTTTTCTTGACAAAATACACGTTCATTAATGTTGATTATTATTGACAATATTCAATATCAATATCTTCATCTACAATGTTCACTATCAATGACTATTTTGACAAAAAACTTGATAAATTGTCAAATTGCTTGTTTAAACAATGATAATTGTCGAACAATTACCTTCTATCAATCAAATAATCAATATAAACTATTCGCTGATATAATTAGTCAATATGGTACTATGATAAAGTAACACACGTTGTAACTTCGATTCCTATTGAAAAATGAACCTAAGGAAAATACGATATCATGTCCAATACAAAAAAAGAACATTGACGAAGCAATTCATTGAGATAAGTATTTGAATTGATTCATTTTCAGATGAAATATAATCTAAAAATATATTGAGGTGTTTCAACAGAATTTGCTAATAGCAATTCAATGGAATAGTAGGGAATATAACTACAATTGAACCAGTATTTGCTGCAGACCACGCTGATATAAGTTCATTCTTCTTTCGGATTCCTTTAATTTCATTACAGCATAAAAAGTCTTCTTTGAAGAATATGAATTTATAGTTTAATACATTGTCAAATGATGTATTTTTGATAAATTGCATATGAAAATCAGTGTAGATGGAGATAAATGAGGATGTATCTTTTTACTCACATTCTCAAGATTTGCTCAGCCTTCAAATTCTGCATCCATTACAATCAAATAGGTCGAATCATTAAAGAACCACGAATGAATATCAGCAAGAAAAACTCGACTTCGCTGCTAATTTCTCTACAAAAAACGATTAATAAACTCAACCCATGTTTTCTATTGCGATGCAATCATTAAAAAACAAGTAACGCTCGTCCGAAGACTCGCTCAGCTCTTTCTCGTAGAAATCTACGTAGGTGAAGTTAGCACCATATTCGAGTAAAACCTGTCCATATTCGTCCAGGAAAGTGTTCCAAGTATCCCAACCAGTGTTCCAAGTAGAACTAGACGAGCTCTATCCAATGGTAACTTTGGATTCTCCGTAGCTCAAACCAATCGTGAAAAAAATCCAGAATACCGCTCTTTTTCC
>JAJEKB010021019.1:369890-391476 GCA_022393335.1 Macrotrachela quadricornifera
GAACAAACAAACAATTTATATTTCTAAGACTCTTCTCTACGAGAAAGAGAATAATAATCAGCAATGGTGTTCATCACACACCACGATGAAATCATCATTTCGTGAAAAACACCTATTTTCGGTGAAAAATACCAAACCTCACCAATTCCTAACATCAATTGATCAATGCTGATACCACATGATCACCGAACAGACTTCAGATTCGAAGTCCCCGCATCGAATTACCTCTAGAAATGTCTTTTTCGAAAAATCGATTTTCGATGTTTTTTTGACCCTGCGGACATACAATCAATCAATCAAGCAAACAATTTATGTTTCTAAGACTCTTCTCTACGAGAAAGAGAATAGGCAACATAGCAACGAAATATTTTCGATTACTTAAAAGTTCGCAGGATGATGATATGAATGCATACATTGTGGATGCGATTGGAAATAATTTCATCCATTGCTTATTGAACATAGGAAAAAGTTAAATTAAAAAACGATTAGATCATCTGTGTTCTTTGTTTGATTATTCTTTAATACTGATGAATTGGTTTCAAATTCGTTAATATCCAATGAATCATCCCAATAAATCAAATCACTATCGGCCGACTGTAAATCGAATTCATTACTTGAAATTGGAATGTCATCGGTCAATCGTTGATTGATTATAAACAGGAATCTGTAATAGAAGAAAAAATAATATTCTTTTAGAGAAAGAATAAATATACTTACATATTCAAAATTATTGCAATAAAGGAAAGTCCAGCAGACAATAAAAAAGTTAAATATGGTAAATCAATTACAGTTAATTCATAGATCCAATTGAAAAATGCATTACCTAATATTGAACAACTTGTATATATAACTGCAATCAATGTAAATACTGTATTAAATTCATTTAGTTTTAACCATTTTGATATCATTGACCATGTTAGTGAGTTTTGATAATCTATAAATGGTATAATCAATAAGGCAATATACAATTGCCAACTTTGTTGGGCAAAAGCAAACCAAAATGCCAATCCAAAAAAGCAAATATGACTAAATGCACAAATAATTATATCATTAGCACCTAAATATGTCAAAAATTTCATTCCGAGAACACTTAAAATTGCAGTAGAAATCGAAATTAAAGCATTGTAATTGCCAATTTGTGTCGATGACCAATTGAAAGGAGCATCAAGTAAATACCAAAGAAAGATCGACCAAATCGCTGCATATGCCAATGAATAAAAAATATATGAAAAAATAGTTAATAGAAGATTAATTGTTTTCTTTTTCGATCGATTATTAAAATAATTCTTTAAATTGATTTTTGAACAACATGGATCTTTAATTTTAATATCATTATATAATTCTATAGGTAATAATAAGGGTGAAGTTGTCTTATCAGGTATAGAAGAATATTTAAAAAAGAAAATAACAATCACTATTGATATTAATTGTAATATGATTGAAAAGAAAAGTAAATCAGTAAAACCACGCCAAGCAATATAATATCCAATTAGAAAATTTCCAATTGCTGTTAAAGCTGTTGTCATTCCTTCGAAAAACACAAAACAAGTTGATCGATTACTTTCTTTCGTACAATCCGTAATAAATAAATTTAAAACAAGATCTAATCAAAATAAAAAAAAAGTCTAGAAAAGTTAATTAATAAAATAAAACAAAAAAAACTCCTTACGAAGAACTCCTTCAGCACCAGTTAAACCAAGAATAAAAGAAGCAATATACCACCAATATGTTTCTAATTGAAAATAAATAATTAATAACCAAATTAAAAATTGAATTAATATACCAATCATTGGTAAAATTAAAACAAATCGTCTTCCTAATTTCGTTACATATAAACCCAATATACATGTCATAATAATCATTGGTATACTACTCCATAATTCTCTTTTTGAATATAAATCTGCTGATTGTTGTTGTGCCCAATTATCTGCATCATTGGTAAAATTTTGTGTAATATTAAAATTTAATGAATAAATTTGTAAATAAAATGAATAAATATATTGTCCAATTGTTGATATAACACAATTAGATAAAGTTTGAAGACATAAAATACTTCCTATTGCATAAATATTAACATTGGACATGATGATAGTACGTGAAGAGCAAAATAAATTAAATGAGTACGATATAAAAAGTACATTCAGGTTATAGTTTGTTTTTCTTTTCTGTATGAAGAGAAAGAAGAAAAAGATGAATCATTTCCAAAAGGTGTAATGTGTAAAAAAAAAATTTTTATTAAGAGAAACTACATAAAACAATCTAATTATATTTATTCATTTATAATTTGACGGATAGTAGTGAACTCTAGATATTTTTGTCGCTAATTTCTTATAGAAATTAAATGAAAAATAAAAGAAATAATACATATTAGTTAAGTTTATTATATTGTTGTTGTTTTTACTAATAAAAATTTTAAAATTTAAGAAAATCAATTTGATTTATGATTGGATGAGAAAAATGATTGATTTGACTATTTTTTTTATAGAAGGCTAAAGAAGAAATGATCTATCCTTAAGTATAGCACTCAAGATAAGAAAAATAAAGAACGGAAAAAAATAGAGAGAAGAACATTTACATTTATTCTGTGATCGTTATTAGAACGAAAGAAAGAAAAACAATATTCAGTTTTCTTCAGAGTATTTCTATTCCAATCGATAATATAATGGGAAAATTAGATGGAAAAATAGCATTAATTACTGGTGGATCAGAAGGAATTGGCTTTGCAACAGCACAACGTTTCATTATTGAAGGTATTGAACATGTTTTCATTACAGGACGACGTCAAGAAAAACTTGATGAAGCTGTAAAAAAAATTGGATCAGATAAAATTACAGCTATACAAGGTGACGTATCAAATATGGATCATTTGGATAAATTATTTGAAATTATTCGTGAGAAAAAAGGTCGTTTAGATATTATTTTTGCAAATGCAGCAAGTTGTTCATTTTCATTATTTGGTACAGTTTCAGAAAAACATTATGATAATGAATTTAATACAAATGTTAAAGGTGTCTTTTTTACAGTTCAAAAAGCATTACCACTTTTAGTTGATGGAGCTTCTGTTATTCTTAATGGATCAAATTCTTCAAATAAAGGTGATCCAGAATTAACTGTTTATTGTGCAACAAAAGCTGCTTTACGTTCATTTGCACGTTGTATGACTGTTGATTTGAAAGAACGTAAAATTCGAGTTAATACATTAAGTCCAGGTGCAATTGATACACCTCTTTTAAGAACGATGGGAGCAAATGAACAAGAAGTTGAAAATAATCTTTTAATGTGGCAAGCAGCAACACCTATGAATCGTCTTGGTACACCTGATGAAGTTGCGAAAGCTGTTGTTTTTCTTGCATCAGATGATAGTAGTTATATTACTGGTATTGAATTATTTGTTGATGGAGGATTATCACAAATTTAATTATCTCTTGACCGTTTATATTATCATTTTCTTGTATTCATTTATTCTTATATTTTAATCTCTCTTAAATATATATTAGAATTCAATATCATTTATCTATCTTTATTAATCATCATCTTCACTTTCACTGCATTCCTAATGATCACTTGATGTTTGTTGAAAACGATTTGAATATAGAAATTTAGATTTAAGAACATTTTCACCAGCTGTAGCAATATGATTTGGCAAATGAAAAAACTCCTATCGACCATTTGTAAAATGGTACATTCCACCATGTACAAGATGTAAAGTATCATCCTTTTTATAGAATAATCTGAAAGTGTTTTACTATATCCTAACTGAACACTACGAATTATAAGACATTGTTGATCTGGAAGAATTTCTACTTGGTCTTGAATTAATTCCCTAATAGTAGCTATATTCATCTCTCAATTGGATCAATTTCACATAATTTCAATTCAATATTATCAAAGTTTCGTTCTTCTTTTAATTTCATTATTAAGTTATTCATATCATCAGTTAAAAAAACATTTAACGTCATTTTTCCAGGCTAAACGCCGTTTATTTTTTTTTGGAAAAAACTGATCTCATTCCTGTAGATTCAAACTGAAGCATCATCGTCTTCACAGGATGATTATCACTTCCATGAGAAGATGATGTGAAGTGTCAATTGTTTCTTTGATTTACATTTTGAAGAACGTTACTATTCTAATCTACTAGACAAGAGCTTTTGTTTTCGTTTCGAAGATTTTAGCAAGATTTACAGTTAAAGAATTATATGAACGTTCTCATAGACTTCATTTATTATAAGAATTAGTATCATTACGTTGTCTAGTGAGTACTGATATTAAAAGAAAAAAAATGGAATAAATATAAATGTCTATTTCAAGTTTATGTGAAGATCATTAAACATAAACATTAAGATCAATATAATATTTTTTCTTTTCATCATCATATTTAACATTTTCAACTGTAAATCCCACACCAGGTTTTAACAGTATTTCGTCTTCTTCTGGATATTGTGAATAAGGGCTAATATCGATAGCTTTTCTTCCATGTGAATGCACTTTTTTTAATTTCATAATGAAAAGAGTAGTAGTATTGAGTTTTTCAATCAATTCTCGGTTTTTACTTGTCGAACTAAAAGCAGCCCATCGAAATGATGTACGACTTTTTGCAACGCTTTTATATTCATTAATCATCGACAATGATAAATTCATTCCACGATATACTTCAATATCATAAACTTCAATTGACCAAGGATGATTAAAATAAAAATACAACAGACGAACAAATGGCCCGTACATATCAATTTTTGTTTGATCTGCTTCTCGTAAAAATTGATTGAGTTGCTGATAGAGAAATGTGTTCATTGAATAGAGACGTAAACATCCTTGACCCACTTCATCAGGCGGTGCATCTATTAATGTATACAATTCTTGGATCAAAATTTCAGAATCTTTTTGTTTTTGAAGCTTTCTTCCTTCTTCGTCTAATGTTTCCATCAATGATCGAAGTTCGCTGTTCATATCTAGCTCGATTACAGCTTCATTAAAATCATACATTTCATAGCTATCAAAAAGTCAAGATATTCAGTTGAAAGAAAAAAAAAGCATATGGATAGTATTTACGATGAGTCAAGGTTCGTAGTGAATTCAAAAAATATGTTTACCTGCCTGTGTTTGACTGATCATCATCATGCATAAAACACTGTGCAACAATTAAAACTGTTTCTTTTGATCTTCCATTATCAAAGGTCTTCGCTTGTAATGGTTCGAAAACACTGAATCGAGCGGATCGATGTATTCTGCTAGGCTGAATATCAATAGTTTCTTGTTGTGCAAGTTCATTTGATGATGATGATGATGACATGTTCATTCTTGCTACTGTATCATTAAGATTGCTGCACTTAAATTAGTGGAAAAAAAATGAAGATTTAAAGACTTTAAGACAAAAGACAGTCTGAGATAGTAATAAAGTCATATTTCCACTCACACTTTAAATTGCTTACTTTTAACAAGACTTTATTTCTTTATAAAATTCATTGTCACCTTCAAACCTAAAAATAATTCAATAAACTTACTTCATTTATATTCTCCTGTATTTCGGCAGCATCATCAACTGTCATAGCATATTTTTGTGTCCATTCCCTTGCTATTCTATCATATTCTTCACGATTTTCTTTGTATAAATAAGCAGCCTCTGGTTCAAGAAAGTCATCAGTATTTGGATCTGATAATAATATAACAATGGATAATATTATTTTTTGTAAGGTTAAAGCCGCAGAATGTTGTCCAAAAAGAATATCCAAACATATTTCTCCTTTTGAGCTTATATTTGGATGAAACACTTTTGTTTTAAATTCAACCTTTGGCGGTACGTATGGATAAGCAGGATGTGTCTGAATATCAAGTACAAATACACCATTTTCATATGGTGTGTTCACTGGTCCTTGTATTTTGGCTTCCCAATGTTTACAATATGTATTTTTAACTAGTGATATGCTAAGAGTTTCTTTTGGTGGTGATTTTTTAAACTGTATCATCTCCTTTTGTAGGCGTTTTAAAGATGGAGGTAAAGAGTTATGTGGTATTTCCATCTAAACAAAATACCAAAGAAAACCTTTTAATCATCATTTATGTTGAAATATCTGATATTTACAAATTGTCTCAGTGTTGAGATTGATGTTGGATTTGATGTAGCCATTATAGATTCGATATTTCTGAGTTTTACACTGAGAGAAAAAAGAATCTAAAAGTTTTTAATCAAAACTTTAAAAGATAAACTGAACTTTTCATTCTCTTGCAGTATCACCAAACTATAGGTTTTTAATAATTATTTTTCTTTTTTTATGCTTTCTATTGTTAGATAAGGAGTTTATTGTGTTTGTATTAACTGTCCTCAGTACTAAAGTATAGTGAATCTCAATATTTTTTTGAATATCTCGAAAAAGAAAAAAATAGCTAAAAATCTGTGATTTTCATCGTGCAAAAGAAGAATGTGAGAAAAGAACAACTTCGCTAAATCATCTGGATTATAACATAGTCATGTTTGGCCAGTTTTTACCGAAGAATTTGACTAGAAGTTCGCGAAAAAAAAATGTCTCTATTGACTATCAGTTTCAATTTAGCCGATCTTTTCGAGGCTGCCTCTTCTAACCAATGGCGTAGCCAGGATTTTTTCATCGATGGGCTATTTTCCAGTTAAACTATTCTAAGAATTGGGCAACAATGGAAAATTAAAACTTATTGCCATCATAAAAACAAAAATTTATTGAACAAGAGACTCACAACTCTCAACTAAGAGGCGAGGTTACTACTGGCGAAACCACGATAAGTTGTAAGGAAACTTAACCTCAATCATCACTGCAACTAAAAACTAGTAATATTCATCCTAAAAAATAAAGAGACATAAATAACTTTTGATCAGAGCATAGTAGAAATATTCGGTTTTCATCATTTGAAGGTGAAGATAACAATGCAATAAAACCTATTTTATTGAATTTCTGACACATTTTTTGCGTTCTTTCGATTTATTCAAAAAGTAAACGTTTCTGTTACTTCTATCAAAAAATTGCTTAACTTCTCGCAAGTAAATGCTTATGATTTATTATGAACTGGCTCTAATACTATATTATGAGAGTGTCCTCAAGTACTCTATTATAGAGGTACTCTTCAATCCTCCAAGGCTACTCTCTTAACTCTAGTAAGGATTATAATTCTGAAAAAGATTCTGACAGCAGGGTAATAGGTTCAATCTACAGACCACGCTACTTGTTGATAAGTTTGACAAGAATTCGATTTTTAACCAAGAGAGGTATTCCAAACAAGGCAACTAAATCTAAATTTAGAAAACCACAGATCGATCAAGATATCCTTGTTTGAAACTCGGAGAGTAATTCAGAAGATTTTTATTCAACTTAGGAAACTTTTGATCGTTTTTTAAGAGGAAAAATTGAAATTTTTTTAGACAAGAGATTCTTGTAACCATAAGCGACAGAGCCATTAAGTTTGGGTCTCCTCTGAATTAGAAAACTGAAGGTTTGAAAAAGCTGAACTTTGTCTACATTTACTGGAGTACTGGACGACCTGATAAAAAGATGAGAAATCTATACTCTTTTAGTGGCAGTTGCTACCAGGTATGACCCCAAATTCACACCCAAACTGTTTGTGGGTTTGGGTTTGTTATTTAAATTAATCAAATGACATGAGTATGAATATAGGTTTATGTCTGTTTCATTATTTGATCTCAACACTTGCTTCTTATATATAGTAGTCAAGCACAAAAAAAGGTATCCTTCAATTTTGATAGAATATATTTAGCGATGCAGAAACATGAAATTATATCTAAAACATGTGTTTCACTATAGTTTCGTTTCGTCTATGCTATTTTCTCTATAAGTGTAATTTGCTTGAGAAAGCTGAACAAATTGTTAGGATATGAGACATTCTTTGTTTTCATCTTTTCTTCGCTCTGCCATCATATACAGATGACTTGAATCTCACATAGGCTTCTATTCTCTCTCTCTTCTCTATAATTATGGATTCCTCCTATCATTCTTTTTTTCCTTCTTCTTTCCTCATGTCCTCCACGAGTAGGGGTATTACTTTATTTTTATTTTCTTTATAATAAAGAATAAAGAAAAAACGAATCTTTATCTTTATTTATAAAGTAAAAATGAAGTAAGACTCCTATTCACAAGAGCGGTTTATTCCACCACTCTTCTGACCATTATCTTTTTGCCCATGTCATTTTCTTCATGTTTTTCCTGATATTTTGTAGTATGTTATTTTCCTCGTTTTATTGGTATATATAGCGAGTATTTGTTTGAATAAAGAAGAGGAGTTAGAATGCTCGTTGTCTAACTCCTCTTCTTTATTCAGAAAAACACTTACTATATATACTAATAAAACGAGGAAAATAACACACTACAAAATATCAGGAAACACATGAAGAAAATGACACGGGCAAAACGATGATAACTAGAAGAGTGGTGAAATAAACTCGCACTCGTGAAGAACATGAAAAAAGAAGACGAAGGAAAAAACTGATAGAAAGCATCCATGATCATAGAAAACAGAAGAGAAAAGAGAGAGAAAACAGGAGCCTATGTGAGGTTCAAGTCATCTATATATGATGGCAGAACAAAGAAAAGATAAAAAAAGAATGTCTCATATCCTAACACAAATTTTAAGAGCAGTTGCTCTAGCGAGCATATGTATTATCTTATTTATGTAATAAATCTAACATGTTCTGTCAATATACCCACATGAAACATAAAAAAATATAATTATAGTATATTTCGAAAATAACTTGTTGTCGAACAGCTGCTTTTCTTAACAAGAAAATTTTTTAATCTTTTTCAGTCAAAATTTATTGTTACCTGTTGAAAATTTAGAATAAAATAGTATCAGATAATTTGACGTTAAATTCAATCTGACATGTTCGCTGTAAAAATCAAAAGATCGGACTTTTCTAAATAATTGAACAGAATATTAAAAGTAACGTTCTCTATTCTTTTATCCATATATACGATGTGAATTTGATTGGATATTAGAGAATCAATGTAAAGATGTACTATCTGTTTCAAAATAGAAGGCACCTCACGGTTTTTTGAATAACTCTTGATAGGAAAAAGATAGAGACCTGCGGTTTTCACCATTAGAAAGAGAAATGTTGGGGACATCGAAACACCTAAACTTGATTCTCCCCCTTGCCCCCCCCCCTTTGTTAGAGATGGAGATTTTTGCAAAGCTGTGGTTTTCAAATTTTCCATTACCGTTTTGATTCTGAGGATGCCAGTTGATAGCCCTACCTTTTTCTATCGAACAAAACCAACCCGACCTTTTCCTGACTTTCCTATGAGACGCTAGACCTCATGCACTGAATGCCCTGAAATACTTGATTTTTAACCTATTCAGTGCTCTTTTATCAACTTTCAGATACCCAAATCAACGAATAATAGGTTTTCGACTATGCTGAATCTTATGGCATCATTTGTACTGTTTCATAGAGTCAGCGCCCACTTGAAGAAGGGAGGTTCCCCCCCCCCCCCCCACAAAATGACAAATTTCCAGTTTTACCCAGCTAAAAAGACTAAATTCATCAAATTGCTCACAGTTTTTGTGCAAGAATTCGATGCAAATACTCGCATTCTCCCCCCCCCCCCACAATTATTCCCTTCTTTTCTGCCTAAACTTTGCTTCTTAGTGGAGGCCTGCAAAGAGCATCACTAGCATCATCACAATAGCTTAACAGTAATATAGAGATTCTCATTATTGCACATATGGTGAAAAAGAAACAATTCATCATATCTTGTACTTTATTTTGAAAATAATACTAAAATGAATATCACTCATCAACATCACGGTCAGTCTCATCACCAGAGAAGTTAGCTTCATCATCTTCATCAACTAAATCCTCTTCAAGTTCTTCGGCATATGTATCTGCTTGTTTAAAAACGAGCTCATGTTGTTCAGCATGTGAAAAGTAACTTGTAGCCGTACATTGATCTAAAGCAGCTATCCATTCTGAAGCCAGTCGTTCAAGATCAGTCAGATGGAAATGTGTGTTATTATCTCGGACATATGATTTCATACTGGCCCATGCTAGTTCAATCGAATTCAACGAACAGTGTTTGATTGGTAATCTATAAAGAACAAATTTACGATGAAAAGAATTCACTGTACCAAGTAACTGTATTACCGTAAAATTTGAACTCCGTACATTCGAGCTGCTTCATCTACAACATATTTTTCCTTAGGAGCATTCTGAAAGGCAATATCGAGCAATTCAACTTTTGTATCACGCGTTGAATAATCCAAATGATGAGAATCTAACCTGTCCATTACTATTTGTTTATTTCAAGCTTGTTTCGGTGGCTTTGTATCCTCTGTTAGATGATTATGCCACGTGACATTGCTAATGATGATTGATATATTAGCTCAAGTTCCTAAAATTTTCAGTAGTGTAGAAATCGTTAACCCGATTCAACTATTCCTTCAACTATTCAACTATTCGGATATTCAACTATTACTATATGCTAGATTAAAGATGCTGTCCAGAGAATACTGCCTGCAGGATGCTGTCCACAGGATATTGCCTTCAGGACGCTGCTTACAGGATGCTATCTACAGGTAGCGGTTCCTTGACAACCTCACCCTTACCCTTACCCTCACCCTCAACATTATGTGTATTAGTTCTAGCATCCTGCAGGAAGCATCCTGTAGTTAGCGTCCTTAATCTTTTATGTATCAATAGTTGAATAGTTGAATAGTCGAATAGTTGAAGTGTCTTTTCGGCTTTTACATGTATGATCAGATGATAGTAGGTATATTACTGGTATTGAATTGTTTTTTGATGGAGGATTATCACAAATTTAATTATTTCTTGACCGTTTATGTTATCACCCTCTTGTATTCATTTATTCTTATATTTTAATCTCTCTTAAACATATATTAGAATTCAATATCATTTATTTATCTTTATTAATTATCGTCTTCACTTTCACTGCTTTCTTAATGGTCACTTGATGTTTGTTGAAAATAATTTGAATATGGAAATTTAGATTTAAGAATACTTTGAACAGCTGTAGTAATATGATATGGCAAATGAAAAAAGATCTTGTCGACCACTTATAAAATGATACATTCCACCACGTACAAGATGTAAAGTATCATCCTTTTTATGGAATAATCTGAGTGTTTTACTATCTCCTAATTGAACACTACGAATTATAAGACATTATTGATCTGGAGGAATTTCTACTTGGTCTTGAAATTAATTCTTTAATAGTAGCTACATTCATTTAAAATTGTTGAGCTTTTAAATAAATCTCATAATTCTTAAAAAAGCAAATATAGGAGATTTTAAACAGTAGTAGAAAGTTTCATTTATATTTTTATCGATTCTTTTAATATAATTCTAATGAAAGGATTATCTATTCTGATTTTAATAATTTGTCTTTAATCCACTTCTTTTTATTTAATTTTATATTCTGATCAATTTCACATAATTCCAATTCAATATTATTAAAGTTTCGTTCTTCTTTTAATTTCATTATTATGCTATTCATATTATCTGTGAAATAAAAACATTTAGTGCCATTTTTCCAGAAAAGAAATCGTCGTAATTTTAAATCCATATAATAACTTCTGCATATCCCATGTGAGAATTTTTCCAGACTAAACGTGTTTTATTTTTTTGGAAAGAACCTGATTCCACTTGCGTAGATTTGAACTGAGGCATGATCGTCTTCACAGGATCATCATATCTTCCAGAAGAAGATGACGTGAAGTATCAATTGTTTCTTTAACCCTTTCACCGCGATGGTGACCACCCGTGAACTCCGCTATATTCTAACAAGAAACTTAATAGAGAAATATTTTTCTTCCGTTTATTCTTAGGCGGGAGGTTACACTTAAGATGTGATTTGCTCTGCCTTTGCTATTTTTAAAATCATTTATTGCATAGCATGATGCTTCTCATTAAAAAAATCAAGACAAAAATATTTGTTTCAATCAGAACAGAAAGTTTTTATTCTATTTGTTGTTGTATAACATGCTTCTCGTGATTGTTGTTCCCTGTTTTTCGGGTAACAGCCAACACAACGTCATCGGACGTCGCAATCAAATCCTTCCATTTCTTCAAGCTTGTAATCCGCCAGCTTGCATTTCGTTGGGCTTGTTGAGCGTTCTCTCGGATTAGGTTTTAAATCCTCATATGGCACTCCGAGAAATAAACCAATTCGACGAGAAAGAAGACCTCCTATGCGATGATACAAACAACAGAAAGAAAAAAAAATAGCTGCACAGGCTGAAAATATCAATGAGCACATTTATCAAGCGCGGATATCCACGAAAATGAATGTTGAAGTTATTTTTCTCGGAAAACCGAATCGCAGTGAAAGGGTTAATTTACATTTTGAAGATCGTTACTATTCTAATCTACTAGACAACAGAGATGTCCATCGCGGCGCTGCCGCTGCCGCTACCGCTGCCGCCGTGGCGATCGCGGCAGCGGCAGCGGCAGAGTTTTTACAAAAACCATCGCGGCGCGGCAGCGGCGCGGTAGCAATTTTTATAATACTGTCGCGGCGCGGTGCGGCAGCGGTTAGTTTTTTAACGACGCGTCACGGCAGCGGCGCGGTAGCTCTTTTTTGACTATCATCGCGTCACGGCAGCGGCGCGGTAGCTTTTTGTTGATTATCGTCGCGGCGCGGCAGCGGCAGACACTCAGCCGCGATGGACATCTCTGCTAGACAAGAGCTTTTGTTTTCGTTTCGAAGATTTTAGCAAGATTTACAGTTGAAGAATTATATGAACGATCTCATAGACTTCATTTATTATAAGAATTAGTATCATTACGTTGTCTAGTGAGTACTGATATTAAAAGAAAAAAATGAATAAATATAAATGTCTATTTCAAGTTTATGTGAAGATCATTAAACATAAACATTAAGATCAATATAATATTTTTTCTTTTCATCATCATATTTAACATTTTCAACTGTAAATCCAACACCAGGTTTTAACAGTATTTCATCTTCTTCTGGATATTGTGAATAAGGACTAATATCAATAGCTTTTCTTCCATATAAGTGTACTTTTTTTAATTTCATAATGAAAAGAGTATTAGTATTGAGTTTCTCAATCAATTCTCGGTTTTTACTTGTCGAACTGAAAGCAGCCCATCGAAATGAGGTACGACTTTTTGCAACTTTTTCATATTCATTAATCATCGACAATGATAAATTCATTCCACGATATACTTCAATATCATAAACTTCAATTGACCAAGAATGATTAAAATAAAAATACAACAGGCGAACAAATGGTCCGTACATTTTAATTTTTGTTTGATCCGCTTCTCGTAAAAATTGATTGAGTTGCTGATAGAGAAATGTGTTCATTGAATAGAGACGTAAACATCCTTGACCCACTTCATCAGGTGGTGCATCTATTAATGTATACAATTCTTGGATCAAAATTTCAGAATCTTTTTGTTTTTGAAGCTTTCTTCCTTCTTTGTCTAATGTTTCCATCAATGATTGAAGTTCGCTGTTCATATCTAGCTCGATTACAGCTTCATTAAAATCGTACATCTCATAGCTATCAAAAAATCAAGATGTTCAGTTGAAAGAAAAAAAAGCATATGAATAGTATTTATGATGAGTCGAAGTTCGTAGTGAATTCAAAAAATATATTTACCTATTTGTTTTTGACCGATCATCATTATATGTAAAACATTGTGCAACAATTAAAACTGTTTCTTTTGATTTTCCATTATCAAATGTCTTTGCTTGTAATGGTTCGAAAACACTGAATCGAGCGGATCGATGTATTCCGCTAGGCTGAATATTAATACTATTTTGTTGTGCAAGTTCATCTGATGATGATGATGATGATGACATGTTTATTCTTGCTACTGTGTCATTAAGATTGCTGAACTGAAAATAAGGCAAAAAAAAATGACGATTTAAAGATTTTTAGACAAAAGACAGTTTGAGATAGTAATAAAGTCATGTATCCATTCACACTTTAAATTGCTTGCTTTCAATAAGACTTTATTTCTTTATAAAATTCATTGTCATCTTCAAACCTAAAAATAATTCAATAAATTTACTTCATTTATATTCTCCTGTACTTCGGCAGCATCATCAACTGTCATAGCATATTTTTGTGTCCATTCCCTTGCTATTCTATCATATTCTTCACGATTTTCTTTGTATAAATAAGCAGCCTCTGGTTCAAGAAAATCATCAGTATTTGGATCTGATAATAATGAAACAATGCATAATATTGTTTTTTCTAAAGTCAAAGCCGCAGAATACTGTCGAAAAAGAATATCCAAACATATTTCTCCTTTTGAGCTTATATTTGGATGAAACACTTTTGTTTTAAATTCAATCTTTGGCGGTACGTATGGATAAACATGATCTGTCTGATCTATCTTAATATGAATATCAAGTAAAAATACACCATTTTCATATGGTGTATTTACCGGCCCTTTTATTTTGGCTTCCCAATGGTTATAATTTGTATTTTCAACTGGTGATATGCTAAGAAGTTCTTTTGCTGGTGAATCCTCAAAAATTCTTATATCCTTTAGCAGGCGTTTCAAGGGTTTAGATGAAGAGCTATTTGATATTTCCATCTAAACAATGTACAAATAAAAACCTTTTAATCACCAATCATGTTTAAATTTCTAATACTTACTAATTCTCTAAGTGTTGAGATCGATGTTGGACTTGATGTCGCCATTACAGATTGGATATCTCTGTGTTTTACACTGGACGAAAGAGAAAATCTGAAAATTTGTAATTAAAATTTTAAAAGACGAACTGAATCTTGCTTTTCCTTGCAGTAATACCAAACTATAATTTTTTAATAGTTAAAAGAAGAACCAAAGTACTAGATTCATTCTATTCTTTTCTTGTGCTTTCTATCGTTAGAAAAAAGGTTTATTGTGTTTCTATTAACTGTCCTCAGTACCAAAGTATAGTGAATCTCAATATATTTTGAATATCTCGATAAAAAAACAGCTAACAATCTGCGATTTTCATCGTCCAAAAGAGGAATGTGAAAAGAGAGAAACTTCACTATATTATCTGGATTATAACGTAGTGAAGTTGATCAGTTTTTACCGAAGATTTTGACTAAACTCCTTACAAAACAGAAGTCTACTAGGCTTCGAATATGTTTTGAACATCATAAATTTGGACATGGGCTTTTATTGTGATCAACTTTTTCATACTACAGTTGAGGTTTAATTAGCTTACAGACAGAAAAGACCTTGAAAATTTATAAATGGAAACTATTAAGTTGTATGACAACTTTCAGAGTAGCTACGATGGTTTTTTAAAGCAAAGAACTGATTATCAATTCTTTCTTGATTATATACTATCAAATTGATAAAGTAATACCCTATTTACATGCTGTTGTACATTCACATACCTTTCTACCCTCAGCATTTCGTAGATCTTACTATGCACACGAAAAACTGCGTTTAACATCATATACTGTTTTTGGACATGTCGAGTTTTGAAGGAATGTAGGAGAGGTTCTCATTAGGTATACACCGATATGGTTCTGTTACATAACTTCATCATGATAGCTTATGTATATTTCAAATGCGAAAAGAATTATATTGTAATTGTCGCCGTAGAAATAGAAAATAAACTTGTGACTAAACAATAAAGGTCTTCCACCTCTTGAGAGATGGACAATTCAATTTCAATAAGTGTTATAATAATTGATATTGTATCATCCCGCACTGAAATTTTTTAAAATCTAATAAGCTATCGCATAATTCGTATTGACCATAGATCAACTTTCTCAGAAGTCTCATCCTTCAGTCAAAGGTTTTCGTGGATCGCTGTTAAATCAATAAAAAATCTCAATATTTTGTTTTTGAGTTTTACATAAACTTAAAAGAGCAAGAAGTCTAACAAAACGATACTATTTCATGCGTAATTTCGAATGGCATAAATTTAGTAGAAATAAAATAGCCGAAAGCAAAAAATATCGGAAGAAGAAGCATTGAAAGTGCTATTAATGTGGCTTCAGTACACCCATTCATCTGGATCGCGTGGATAATTTCCAGAATGATTTACGTCTTGTATTTGCATACGTTTAATGTGTGCTAACGATACATGTACAGGGTGTTTCATAAGTTTTGAGGCGCGACAAAATTCGTGTATATGAACACATAGAACAATGTCTAATCATTATGTTTCAATATCATCTTCAAGTACTCGTGACGACCTTTCTAATGATATATAATTGAATAGCATCCTCCCTTATAATAATAAAAATATAAACATGAGTATATGATAATAAAAGTTTCGAAATAGATCAGTATGATATAGGATGTATCTTGTACATACATTGGTGTAGATAAATAATATAAATCTTGAATTTATTTTTAAAAGATCCGACGTGAAAAGCTCTACAAATGTGTCAAAATAGTCATGAGCTGATTTGTTTTCATGGCATAGCTCATACGCTAAATAAACAAGCTTCATGAGAATGATAATGAGTATAATAAAAAAAATATTTCGAAGACTTTTCTATTTTGCATATATGTCAGCTTGAGAATAAGATAAGTTCATGAGTTTTATTTTAAAAGGTGCACTATAAAAAGCTCTACAAAATGTATACAAACAAATCTCAATTGTAAGATAAAAAGTCTTCAAAATATTTTTTTCTTATACTCAATCCAATGGGAAGTAGCACCATCATCAAGGTTCTTCATTTTGAGTATGAACTACGCCATCAGAACAAGTCAGTATCTATTTATTTAAATACATTTTGTAGAGCTTTTTACGTTGCATCTTTTAAGAAAAAATTCAAGAGCTTATCATTTATTTGCATCGAGATATATGTGAAATAAAAGAATGTTACCAACGTTTTGATAAACTCTGCATTCTATTTTGTCGGTTTCGAAAATTTTATCGTCACATACTCATATTTATATTTTTATTATTATAAGGGAAGATGCTATTCAATTATATATCATTTGAAAGGTCATCACGAGTATTCGAAGATGATATAGAAACATAATGGTTAGGTACTGTTCGATATGTTCATATACGCGAATATTGTCGAGCCTCAAAACTTATGAAACACCCTGTATAATACTTTCAATATTTTTCTTTCAATGTTTTTTTTATTTCTAACCAATTTATATATTGTAATTTGTATTCAATGGTTCTTCGACACTTATGTTTTATTAATCAATATGCATAAAAATTTGTTAACACTTGAATTTCATTTATCTGCTGAGGAAAATATGCAACATAAGGAAAACTAGACATAAAAACTCAGCTACAATAAAACAGTGAGAAGCAATGAGCTAATTTATTCAATTTCTTAAATTTTTTTATTTCTGCTCATTTTGGACAGACTGAGCTTCTATTCCGGATGGTCTTCTATTCTTTGAGGGGGTTTAGAAGTTCACGAAAAAGAAATGTTTCTACTGACTATCAGTTTCAATTTAGCCGATCGATAATAAAATCGATGGACCATTTCCCAGCTAAACTATTCTGAGAATTGGGCAACAATGGGAAATTAAAACTCGATTGGTCACAAGTTTTTTAAACTTATTGCCGTCACAAAAACAAATATTTATTAAATAGAGACTCGCGTCTCTCAACTAAGAAACGAGGTTACTACTGGCGGAACCACGAAAAGCTCTGAGGAGGCTTAGCCTCAATTATCAATGCAGCTAAAAACTACTAATATTCATCTTACAAAATAAAGAGACAAATAACTTTTGATAAGAGCATAATAGAAATATTCGGTCTTCATCATTCGAAGATGAAGATAACAATGCAACAAAACCTATTTTACTGAATTTTTGACACATTTTTTACTCTTTTTCGATTTATTCAAAAAGCAAACGTTTCTGTTACTTCTATCAAAAAATTGCTTAACTTCTTGCAAATAAATGCTTATGATTCATTATGAATTGGCTCTAATACTATATTTTGAGGGTGTCCTCAAGTGCTCTATTATGGAGGTACTCTTCGATCCTCCAAGGCTACTCTCCTGACTTTAGTTAGGATTATAATCCTGAAAAAGACTGGCAGCAGGATAATAGGTTCAATCTACAGTCTACACTAGGGGTGTTATAGTTACTTTACTTTTGAAAAAAGTAACTAAGTAAAGTAACTACTTTAGTTACTAGTTACTTGTAAATAGTAACTACTTTAGTTACTTAGTTACTTGTAAAAGTAACTATTTTAGTTACCTAGTTACTAGTAAAGTAACGGTAAAGTAACACCCCTAATCCACAGAAATCTGTAAACTATATTTTTACTGAAGTTCGTATAATAATAGTAATAGAAATTAAATTTGTCCTTACAAATGTTTACATTTTCAATGACTGGCATGAATCTCACTATACAGATTTCGATTTTCTATACCAATTTCAGTTCTATAAGAGTTTTTTTTTCAATGCTTTCATATAAACTATAAGAACTCGTATTTATGTTCTCCGGTTTTTTTGCGACCATCGGTGTGTATACGAGGCAGGCACCGAATCCTAAAACAGACCAGCAATATCGGGCTCGATGTTCGCGAATTGGAACTCCCCGGGGTTCAGTCATTCCCAGAACTGAAAGGCAGGACTCAATCATCCATTCATTTTGGCCTATACCACGCATGCATCGAATCCAAGAGGAAAAGTGCAGGCACCCAGCACCCTAGCACCTATAGTGTTTATTACAACAGTTTGCAGTAAAATACGATGTCTGGGTGCATCCAAGACAGGTGCAGCACGTAATCATCAAAATTTCACCCTCAAGGTAAGGTGCGCGTAATGCAAAAATCAAGTAAAATTTTTGAACCTCTTTTCTTAATCGGCCATTTTGTAGAGCTCGTCGAGCTGATCAAAACTGTATAGCTAGATTTTTTTAAAACCTCTTACTTCGTGAGAAAAAAGCCGCGAAAGTGGCGTTTTTTCTGCTGGATTTTGCTAAATTTCGGGAAAAAAGTGGATTTTTCGGTGAGAAAACCTCCTATATAGCTCTTTACTGAACATATCTACATATTTCTAAAATGAGCCTATTTTGTTCAGTTTTTCACGCTGCATCTTTTGGGATACATCCTGATCAGGAATTACACTCTCTAAGATTGGAGACAAGCCGATTTTTGCCATCCTGCCCCACTTAGAAAGCTACACTTGTTCAGTACAACCGAATCAACTCTCGTGAATTTCATCTTTGACCCCCATGATAATACCGCATTTTAATCGTCGAGAGATGGCGAACAAAGCTGAGTATCCGCTTTTCTTTCAATACTTCCCTCGTTGAAAACGACCATTTTCTACATTCCTGTGTCTTCAATTCTCGAAAAATTTGAAGAAAATTTGAGATGTCGGAAAAGAAAACGGTCGTTTTCAACGAGGGAAGTATTGAAAGAAAAGCGGATACTCAGCTTTGTTCGCCATCTCTCGACGATTAAAATGCGGTATTATCATGGGGGTCAAAGATGAAATTCACGAGAGTTGATTCGGTTGTACTGAACAAGTGTAGCTTTCTAAGTGGGGCAGGATGGCAAAAATCGGCTTGTCTCCAATCTTAGAGAGTGTAATTCCTGATCAGGATGTATCCCAAAAGATGCAGCGTGAAAAACTGAACAAAATAGGCTCATTTTAGAAATATGTAGATATGTTCAGTAAAGAGCTATATAGGAGGTTTTCTCACCGAAAAATCCACTTTTTTCCCGAAATTTAGCAAAATCCAGCAGAAAAAACGCCACTTTCGCGGCTTTTTTCTCACGAAGTAAGAGGTTTTAAAAAAATCTAGCTATACAGTTTTGATCAGCTCGACGAGCTCTACAAAATGGCCGATTAAGAAAAGAGGTTCAAAAATTTTACTTGATTTTTGCATTACGCGCACCTTACTGAAAAACCAGATGAGAATGACAACAGGTGCTATAGACGCTGATATTGAGGGTTTCTCTAGGTGCTGAATAGGTGCTGAGGTGTCAGGGTGCTGGGTACCTGCACTTACCCCCTTGATCGAATCTAGAAATGATCGAACCCGGAAATCTCCGAGCCTGGGAAAAAATCGGGAATCCCAGGTTCGGTTGTTCGCGACTCTGATGGACTTCTAATATAGACCAGAGTAAATGGATGACTGAGTCGTGTCTTTCGGTTCAGCGAGAATGAGCGAAACGCAGGAAGTTTGAGCCCGGAAATACCGAAACCCGGGAGGTTCGGACTCGATGCATGCCTAGTCTATACTCATGTGTTAAAAAACGAAACATCACCAATGAAAAAAGACATACCTGCAATGAAATAAGACTACTTACCAATTGATATCGGAAATATTTATTTTGCAATGCAACGATACAATACACCTTCGTTTTATAGATACGCTCTCTCTCTCTCTATCACAGAGACTATACCAATCAACTATCGTTGATCATTAAAAAAAATAGAGACACTTCTCTCATAGTAAAAAAATGATATTTTTTCATCTGTGCAGTAGTAGGTATTTTTTCGTTTTTTCCAAGGTAGAATGTTTGTCTGAATCAATCAAGTGTGACTCTTCCTATTCGATGGGTATTTTTTTCGTATTCATCGCTGCAATTTTACGCACAATACGTGTCTGTTGAATGCTTAATTTATTTTTCGCTACTGAGTTTTTTCCCACTAAGAGTAAAAAACAAATATTGAATATCGTCGTATTTGTTTCCTCGACTGAAGAGAGTGTATTACGGGAATAATGAAAATATGTTTGTTCATGGCAGGTCAAATGTTACAGACTATAATTAGTTTTATTGAACACTCACAGTCTGCTTCTTTCATTTTATAATATTCTCATTGTGGAGAAGAATCTACAATTTTCGATCATTTTCCTCCTTTTTTCGTTAGTGGGAAATTCTGAATGAAATATTCGATAAAGCAAATGAACGTCTTATAAGATATCAACCATGACAACGTCATCAAAACTTGTTTTAAACTATATCGTGTGTGATTGTAGAATTGGAAGAAAAGACAATATTGTATAGTGTGGCGTGATGAAAAAAACACGTATACGAAAAATATTCACCTATATCTATCTCATGATGATATACATGAAATAACACGGGTGATTGATTTATGTAAATAAAAAATACTTGGAAAAAACCAACTAACTTCATTGTAAATAAACACGTCAGGTAACTTGTTTGCGAGACATACAAATCAACTTCAATATATTCGAATAATAATCTTCATCGTAAATACATCTAATTATTTATATACCGTTTTATTTTCTATGTAATGAAACACTTCAGACATAAGTATTTAGTTCAGACTAGGGGTGTTATAGTTACTTTACTTTTGAAAAAAGTAACTAAGTAAAGTGAGGGCTGTCAAAGATCCCGAAATTGTCCATTTTACTCAATGTCCCTCAGTGAATAGAAGGATTTTAGTAGTCGAGAAAAATAACAGTGCCTGCTACACTGATAATATGTTTCGATGTTCAATTGTTCAACGGACTTTTCATTTTCCTTAACGAATATTAGATCCATTTTACTAACCTAAAGCGTCATTTTCCTATAATCAACAGGATTTTTGTTTTAATTGTACGTTATGATTATTGTTTGTAAGAGGACTTTTCTATTTCTAGGCGGACTTTTCTTTCTGTTTAGCGGACATTACGTCCATTTTACTACT
>JAJEKB010021019.1:414675-440209 GCA_022393335.1 Macrotrachela quadricornifera
CAACAACTTGTTTGTGATCCTTGTTTTGGACCTCGTTGTATCACTCAGTGTTGTCCGGTAGTTGTTAGGATTCGATAATGATCAATAACTTATGTTTTTATACCAGAAAATATTTTTATTATTTAATAAAATTTTATTAAAGAAAATAGGAAAAGAGCTATATTGATTTGCGCAGACAGTGCATCCCAACGTAATTTGAAATGTCAATGAGATTAGTTGTGATGATAAGTAATGTGGTTGAACGTTATTAAAATGGGAAATAAGCACCGCTAATAAATGTACATATTTGTGAATGCATCTATTATAATTGTGAAACATTCAGATAATATAAAATATATGTAGATGTAGCTATTTTATGAGTATAATATTCTTCTATACTAATGTATATAATCATTTTCTGTTTTCAAACAATATTTGAAAAAATTTTTAAATTCTGAAAATTATTATTTCAGTATAGTTTTATAATATTGTAACGCGAATGCGTCTATATGCGATGTGACAGGAAGTAATGCATCACGTATTTTTTTTTCTTCTTTCTATTCAGTTTAAAATTAAAAACTATTATGGCGATATAAATATGGTATCTATTGGATTGATCGAAAGAAACAAATCATTTTTGCGACATATATCATAAAACTAGTCATCACACAACGGTTTTTCTTTTTCATTTTAGTTAATACAATATGATTTTTAAAATGAAATATATATAGTGTTGAAAATTTCAAATAAAGAAAAATGTTTTTAATAAATTAGATAGTTTATATATTTCATTTTGTTTATTATAGTTATATTATACAAGCAATATAATATATGTTCGTATATTGTAAGAATCTTTTTTTTAAATAATTAAATAATAATTCATTTCGATTACATAAAAACTTTGAATCGAAAAAACCGCAATTAATAATTTTTTTTTTCTCATTTAACATTTAACATAAGATAAGAGAGATAATTAATCTAAAAATAAAAGATTTGAACAGTATAAGAAGAGCAAGTAGAATTTTACTTATTTATTATTTTCTATTGTCTTCTACAGATATTTTTGATACATGACTATGCCTTCAACACATAAGAAAGCATATAAAAAGAAGGAAGGAGAAATAAAACTTGCGATATATAATTTACCAGACGCGTGACCAGAAGTTTTCTAAGGGAATGGACCATGGGCTCAAGGAGACCATCATGGTGAAAATTTGCGCAAAGTAAATATTTAACTAGCTTTACTTCTCTCCGGGAAATTTCTCTTGAAAGTGGGATTGATTTCCCTTTTCCTCCCTCAGTTACACCACTTTAATCCATTCAGAATGCATTAGCTATTGTCGGTTATCCTAAAAAAAAAAGAATAATGAAGATTTTTAAGATGTATAGTCAGTCGATAATAAACGTACAAGCATATTAATTGAAAATAAAAATAAATAATAATTAATTTCTTGAAGAGAAAATTTCATATATAATATTGATATATCTTACTTAACATTCTTTGTATAAGTATAAGCCAGCTTATGAACAAGTGTCTGATTTAAATTGATGTAGTTTTATTATTTGAATATATTTTTACTTGAAAATGTTACGAATTATTCAATAGAAAATATCCAATGGTAACAAAAATTATCGGTGCGATTTTAAGAATAATGATATTTTTTTGTTTTTGTGTACTCAAAAAGTGAGTACACTATAGAATCGGTTAGTATATCCGGCCGGCCGTCCGTCCGTTAACACGATAACTCTTCACAATTGCATCCGATTGAGCTCAAATTTAGTACACAGAATTGTCTCATCAATGTCTCGGTCGAGTTCGAAGATGAGAAGGATCCGGCAAGAAATGGCTGAGTTATCGAAAAAATTGCCATTTTTGACCAGACCATCCCTGAGGGGGGATACAGGGATTTTTCCAAAAAAAATTTTTTTCTCAGAACTATTTAAAATATATATGAATCGACTCAGTTTTTAATGCTGATTCCGAATATGATATTAATTTTGAATGAAATCGTAGTTTTTCAAGTGAAAGTTGCCTAAACAGGGTTCCAAAATGCACAAAATTCGTATCCTAAGGCCAATGTGCCTAAATATGTCTCAGCTGACTAGCGGTTTTAGGCTGTTCTAGATGCATGGTTTTGTCGCAACTAAAAAGAATTTTAAAATGGAAAAATCCAAACTCGATAGCTATTTATATTGGAGGATTATTATGAAAACTAGCTATACCCTGTGCAAATTGCACGGTTTTTTAATTTTCTTTAAAGAAAAGATTTATCATAACCAAAATAAAGCTCCAACTATCATATACCATTAGATAGAGAATTTCATGGGCTACAAAATGATGCTAAGTTATAGGGGTAAATAGGTTGCGGACAAGATTTCCTCTGTATGACAGTGTCGAAAAACTATGAAAAACTCATATATCTTGACGATGCGTCAGTGTGATATTTGTTTGCTTTCCATATTACCAATACCAATTTTTTCAGAGTAGATAGAACTCGTTAAGAGCTATAAAATGATGCAAAATAATATGGATAGATATGCTACGGTTAATATTTATTCAATATCACCCTTATCCGAAAAACCATGAAAAAACCATACACCTTAATAGTGTGTCTGTGCGATATTCGTTTGTTCTTCATAGAGTCAACATTATTTTTATGTACTCGAAAAGTGAAGTTCACGATAGATTGATTTTGATCAATCTGTCTAAAAAGAAATTCATCATTGAGCGCACTAAGGAACTGCCCCTTAGGCTGTGCGGATGTCCTCTTTTTGCCAGATAAGATGTGGTGAGGAGTTAAATCCGAAGACTTTATTTATCTGCATAAATAAAAATTTCCTCTTTTAATTAAAGCTTGTTTCAAATTATATTTCATATTATAAACACATGTTAATTAAGTCAAAAAATGGTAGAAGTTGTTGAGGGTTATCTTGAAAAGGTAAAAGAGAATCATAATGAGTACCATTGTAATAAATACAAAATCCTAACTGATTCATAAATAAATTCACTGTTTTCTGAAGAAAATAAACAAAAACTAAAGAAAATCAAAGCAAGAATTATTGTGTATAGTGAATATTTTTTCTAATCAGTAATAATTTACAGACTCAGAACTAACCTAGACTAGATCAACTTAAAATTTTCAGATCCGGACCTGACGGGCTCTATTCAACACATTCTTGAATAACTCATCTGTCTTATTCGCTTTTTGAAGTACACATAACTCTCGGATTTAAATCCGAGGTTTCCGCATTTATTTTTATTATTTTTAAAAAATTTAATTATAAAGCCATTAAAGAGAAAAAAGAAGAGATGATATGATCCTAGTTTACTTTCGTGGAACTCATGCATGAAATATGTAAATATTATTTCAACTCGAAATTTTCAGCGTTTGTATTGATTACAAACATTTTCTCATTGGAGATTTATATATAAATTCATCTATTACACTGGGTGCGGCATAAAGATTGCAACATTCGGTATTTTGCAATCTTTATGTCACACCCGGTAATATTCAATGTAATTCATTTATATATTATCTTACTACAATCATTGTGTTTAATATAGGATGCTAGTCTATAATACAGTTAATCATGGTTAAAATCGCATTCTTAAAGATATTCGTGCGAATTTATTAATGTTTAAATATTAATACAATTGATAAAATAAGCTTATTTATATATCTACACTGTTCTCGTCATCAACTTCGTGAATTACACGTGTCAAATGTGATATTTTTTTCGTACTTAGTGTCATTACACCACTATATAAAAATAGACAAACCTTTCTTTTCTTCTTTCATTATTATCGTTAACATGTCATCGAATACAGAACGTGTGTTTGTAGTCGGAGCTAGTGGAGACATTGGAAGTGAAGTTGTTCGTGGTCTTGTTAAGAAAGGAATTAAAACGACAGCTTACGTACGAGATGAACAAAAAGCAAAGGATTTATTCAAGGATGAATTGCCCACGAATCATCTGACAATTGTTGTTGGCACCTACGCATCTATTGACATATTTACAAAAGCTATTCAAGGTCATACTCGTCTGTTTATGCTTGTCGTTGGTGATCTTAAAAAACCGACATCAATGAGTCAAGTGAAGAAAACCTTTGGCAAGATTGCATTTGAACAAGGGGTTCGTCAAATAGTTGATCTCTCTTCATTCGGTGTTCGAATCTGTGGTAAACAAGGCATTATTGGATATATACATACAACAGCTGAAGAAAACTTATGGTCATTAGCCGAAGAAGATCCTGAACAGCGTTCGCTTGTTGTGCTTCGTCCAGCAGCTTTCATGAGCAATCATCTTATGGGTGATATTCACTATATTAAATCTTCAAATAAAATTGTATCATGTGAACCTCCTTCATCGACACTCACATGGATTGATACGAAAGGTTAGTAGAAACAATATTAAAACGATTAGAAAAAATGAATTCAATTATTCAGTATATACTGGCAGCATAAGAGTCATGATAGTTGTGCAAGTAGTTTTTATATATTCTTATTATCTAAATTGATTTAGACATTGCTGACTGTGCTGTCGTCATTTTAACGGATCCTGTAGAAAAACATGATCGTTATGTTTATGAAATGGGTGCTGAAATATTAAGCAACGAACAAAGAGCAGCCATATTCACTAAAGTTCTTGGTAGACATATTACATATGAACAGCAATCAATTGAAGAATTCTATAACACAAATATCGGTTATGGCATGGCTCATTCGTTTATCTACGATTTTTTATCATATTCTTTGCTTAGTACAAGTCAAATTATAACTCCACAATTATCTGTTCTTATTAATAGACCATTGCGTACACTAGAACAATGGTTAAATGAAAATATTAAACAATTTCAATGAACTATGTTGAAACTAGTCAAATTTTTTCACGTATTCATATTGATTTTAATAAAAATAAATAACGATTAATTTGATTGATCCTAATATTCATGGAAAATATTTCAAGATTTCTTTAAGAGAATCGAACATTATTCTTGACTTTTATAATCAAAATAGAGATAATAATTCATCGATTACATCAATTATTATATAAAATGACTATCGGCAAGGATATGATCATTCTTAATATCCTTCCATATTATTTATGACTTCTAAGAGGTTAATTTTAATTCTAATCAAAACTATAAATGCTAATTTGTATTATTGTTTAGTTCACTTTATATCAACGATGATTCGTTTTAAATATAAAATAATTTTTTTATTTCTTATCAAATATAAATCTTATCTGAAAGAAAAAAAAGTATCTTGTTATATTTAAACGAATGTTATTGATAAGAACATATGAATAATGTCTTATGTTGGAGCATTAACAATATTTTATTACATATTATTATCAATTGAATTATATGGTGAAATAATTCAAAATTATACAATTATTTGGATATGTAAACCATTATTAATGCCTATTTTATTAATATTATTTATATTAAATGCACAAAAAAATTTATTTATTGAATATATATGTTTATCTGTAGCACTTGCACTTTCTTGTATTGGTGATATATTATTTATAGAAGATCGAAAAGATTTCTTTCTCTATGGTGTATTTGTATATTTAATTGTTCATATTTGTTATATTATATCATTTATTATTCGAATTAAATATGAAGGAAAGATATTAAAACAAAAATTAACATATTCATCAATGATTATAATATCAATTCCATTTTTAATTTATTTAATATATTTTTTAAGTATTCTTTATCCAAAATTAAATGATAATTCTGATGAAACAAAAAATTTACTTATTCCAATAATTATTTATGGTTTTATAATTATTAGTATGGGTTATGTATCATATTTACGTGGACGAAAAATACCTGGATTTTGGTCTGTTTTTCTTGGAGCTTTATTTTTTATTTTATCAGATTCATTATTAGCTTTTAATAAATTTGTTTTTCGTATACCTCTACCAGGTTTACCAATAATGTTTACATATGGTGTTGGACAATATTTAATTACTATAGGAACTTTACAAGTTACACAAAAATATTCTAAAACTTCTTGAACAATTTTTTTTCTGTATTAAAATTGTATTTTAATTAAATAAAATAATGTACAAAACTTAATTGATATACGAAATACTAAAAAATATGGAATATATCGAGAGCATTGGATACACAAAGAGCAAACCGAAAAAAAATTGATTTAAGTTGCATGTTAACATTAAAATGAGATCGATCAGAATTCGCATAAACTTCAAGTAGTGAAGAAGTGTTTATATGTACATGAAACTGCTATATCATGTCAACAATAAATGATTAGTAAGTCCACCAATTATCATTTCCTCGACTGTAAGGAAGGTCAAATAAGAGAGCACTAAAATGCGTAGGTTTAAATATATTACAGATAAATGCAAAAAGTCTAAAACGCCAACAATCAACTTTTATAAAATCTCGTTTGCTAAGATAACTCTGTTGTCTACACTGACCATTATAATAGTTCATTGTTTGCATAACACGACAAAGAAAATAATGACATTATTTGTTATAACTTAGCAATTTCTTGACAAAATATTTTCGTCTTTCATAAGACAATTCTATGTACAAAATTTCATCACAAAATCGGACTAACTTTTGAAGAGTTGTCATGTACGCGACTGGCCGGCCGAATACACTTATCGATTCTATCATCTATTCACTTTTTGAAAACACAATAAAAATCTCTGGAATGTTTTAGTTTTCGAAGTATTAAAGAATTTTATTGAAGAAATTAGTGAAGACAAGATCAAAGTATAAAACTATAGTAATCAAATTATATAGATGATAAATAAATATTAATAGAATTTTTTATTGCTTTTGACCGAATATCAATAAATAAACAAATGCTAAACTTTTCTTTGTCGAGGTATTCATTAGCAAAATATTAGTCGGACGAATTCAGTGAGAATACCTATTATATAATTGGCCTAGACAACGTACGTACATATATATATATATGAATGAATTGAATATTGATTTCAGTATTATCTATGGATTCAATCTTTCTTATGGATGTTGAATCATTATTTTCAACATATGGAGAAAAATATACACATGAAATTGAGGTATAGTAAGAAAATATTTTTTTATTAAATAGAATATATTTTTCTATTTTAGTATTTAACAGAAATAATCGAAATTTGTCTATTAGAAAGTTCTTTTCATAATGATCGACATAAAGAAATGCTTATTTCAAGTCTTAAGAAACGAATTAAAATTAATTCTATGATTCAAAAATATCAAAGTAAATAATCATACCAAAAAAAACCGAGAGATTTATATTGATTTGATTATTTTAGATGTTCTTGATGATATCGAAATTTTGAAAATATTTGATATTACATTCGATAAAGAACTTATTTTTGCTTGGATGTAAGTCAATATTTTTTATGGTTAAAAAAAAAATTTATTTAAAATGCCTTTCATCTAGGGAATCTAAATTCTGTTTATATTACAAGACAGTTATTGACGAATTCGAAGAAGTACAAAATAAATGTGAGAAAACCCAATCTCTTATTTGATATAATATCTCATTATGTCTTCTATTTTTATTTTAGATGGTCATAATTTCAAATCTATAATAAGAAATTTAAAATATTTAATATCCGAAAATGGTTTAAAAGGTATGTTTGAAAAATGATCATGTATTCTATGAGATCTTTCGTTATAGAAATGAAATTAATAACAAAATAATACAATTTCACCATTATGATTTGATTTGATTTCTTCAGATGAAAACTTTTGTTGAAAATTATTGTTAAATTAGATATAAATAAAAATAAAAATTTGTAAATATATTTGATTGAAACGATTATTTATATTTTGAAAACCATAGGAAATATATTGATAAGAATGCATATTGCATTTCTTTAATTAGAAGTATCCTTCTTTTTTGACGATTTTCAGATTTGAAAGTTGGGAAATACGATTCGATTGAAATTTTTATCACAGATAGATCACTGAAAAACCTTGGTTTTCAATAGGCTCTCATCCTCATCCAAGTTTCTGACGTTCAGAGTTCTCTAAGTTCAGATGAAACGATTTGAAATTAAAACTTCAAAGTTTCAATGATAGAAATTTCAGCTCGATTGGACGAAGTTGAAGGAAAGTTGTCTTTGACACAATCGTGTGATTTGGATGAAAATTCAATTTTTGAAAAATAAGTTTGGGAATAGTATGATTTTGTTTTCAGCATTATTATGGACAATTTTCATGTAGAATCCACTGAGTACATTAAAACATTTTGTTTTGGCAAAAACTTTTTGCGAACATCCGCTAGGAATTGAACGGTAAGACCAAGCGAGATCATTTAAACGACGATTGAAATACCAATACATGATCTGTCTACAGCGCAAATAAACAAAAACAAAAGAAGGAAGGGAGGGATACCTTCGAGCTCATTAATTATACTGTAACTACTTCGACATAATTCATTATAAAAAAGGTAAGAGTAAATAGGTCAGACTGCTTTTGATTTATAAAGTCAATATCTTTTTTTGCCGAAAGCAAGGGAGAGTGTGCGTCAATATTCTTTTCTCCGAAAAATTTTTGATAACAATTTGACTTTAACTAGGATAAAAAACAATCTTCCACAATGAACAAACAGGCAGATATCGAATGGACTTATTTTTAGTATATTATATTTGTAAATTATATTTCAGTAATCAAATATAATAATGTTCAGTCCTTACAGCAACTTGATTTTCTAATTTTTTGAGATGCATATCAATTCTTGGCAAAATGTCGATATGATTAATACTGTTTAAACAGATTTTTTTTACAGTGATTCACTGAAATTTTAACGAATTTGAGTGTTTGCTCTATATTCATTTATGAAAGGAAAAAATCCACAAATCTATAAGAAAAAAGAGCATTGGTTTTTTCCTTGTACTCAAAGCTATAAATTCTGCGAAAGAAATGAATGCATGATGATTTTCGTACACCTTCACATTGAGTCATATTATTATATTAGTTTTTACGTTCTTCGAAGAATAAATATCAGAGATAAATTTTATACTTACAATAAAAATCTTTTTTATTATAGTAGATTAGAAAAGAAGAAGAAAAAGAAACAAGTGTATGAATGTTTCTATGCAACTTGAGGGTGAGGATGTCGTGTAAGTTTAAATATTAAATATACCGCCACGCGTTTCGTCCTAATTTCAAGAACTCATCAGACGGTTTAGTGTTTTTCTCTTATGCGAAGGTTCTGAGAGTTTGTTTTGGGAGGATCAGTTTGGAGTCAAGGGGTTTTTGTCATTTAAAGTTTAATTGATATCTCGATGTTACCAGCGATTGATATTCTCGTTGCGATAAGTTTGCTCTTTTTCGTGAATTTAATATTTGGTTAGCGTTAAGAGTTATTTCATTGTTATAACGAATGTATTGGCCAATAGCTTTGTTTTCTTTTCCACCTCGTTGTGTAAGTGCACCTGTTTATTTTAATTTATCAATATTGTAATAAATAGTACTCAGTGAAACATTTGTTTGACGATGAATAAGAGAAGCAGATCGTGTGCCCCTGTTCTAAAAAGACAAAATTTCAATATGATGATTTTTCAAGTTACTGGTCGACGGCATAATTGAATGAATATATATCGGAGAGGAAAGAAATTATACTTCTCTTTATAGAACGTGTAGTATATCTGTCGAGGGTTTATCCCTCAAAAAATCACTTTGATAGTTACTTATAATAGTAGAGAAAAATGTTTTGAGAAAAAAAATTTTTTCGAAGTTCTTTTTCTAAGTAGCTGTATATGACGAAATTACGGTGACAAATACGAGTCATTGCAACCTTTGATCCGGTTACATCAGCTCCCATGCTGATAATAAAGCAAAAGGTGTGACTGCTTCCATGAAATCGAATGCCATCCTTAAAATATCTTTTCTCCGCCAGTTCTCCTAAATTCTTCAAGCTCGAAATACATCATCTACATATTATGAATGGGTTCCACCTTAGGATTTCCTATAAATTTATCATTTTCATTTTTTTTTTGTATTTTACTTGTTTTTATTAAATTTTTTTTATTTTTATATGTTTATAACTATTTTGTATCTGAAATCTTTTATCTATATATTTTTTTTCTGTCACCGTTTGTTATTCTTTGAAAATTACCAAGCTTTAATTTGAAATAAATATATATTGCACAAATACTTTTAAAAAAATATCAAATATTAAGTTTTTATATTAATATTGCATGCTAGTGACCATAAATGAACCCATAAAATCATTTCTGAAAGCAACACAGACACGCTTGCCTCCCTATGTACATACAGGTGACAACGTAGCATGACACACGTTTCGAACATGTGTAGACACACAATGATACTCCGACGAAACTTTGTTAGAACGCGACGAAAGACAGGTGTAGTACAGAAGTGTACCGGCACATATCTCGGTAGTGCGTCCTATCCAGATGACAAGCAGTTGAATTTCCTCTTTCTTCTCCGCTCATGTTATTCTCTCTTGTAATTCTATAAGTTTATAGAGGACACAAAAATCCTTCTGTCGAAAATCTTCAGTTGCTCCCATCTTAAGGAAGATATGGCTCACGCCGTGTTAATGTGCTCTAGAGAGCGTATGATCTGCTATATCCATCGAATGCATATGAACCTCATAGGATTGTAGATATAAGAAAGCCGAATAGTACTGCGTAGAAACCTTTAAAGTGCTCTCATGAAAAGAAAGATAGGCCTACGTTATAACAATGTGCCACAGAGAGATATGACCTGGCATATCCATGTAATTAAGATGAGTCACATTAGATCTTTGCCTTAAGAGAGAGCTGAACAGCATTGAGCCGAAAAGTTATGGTCTTGTTATGGATAAAGAGATGGGTCTGAAAACAAAGACGCGCCCCGCACAGCATATAACCCGCTTTATACTTACAACTGATATGAAATTCACTGAGATCGTTACTTACAAGAAAACCCAACAGTACTGCTTCGAACCACTTTACGCCCTTCTCTCAAGCCGAACATGCGTCACGTGAGCTCTACATACCCAACTAAAATCGAACTCCAGGTGTTGTTCGATACACGAACACGAAGCTCAATCCCAAAACCCATGAAATTCTCAAACTGTGGAACAAATGTGACAAATAAATACATCATAATTATAAATTTCTTCTTCAAGAAGACCATCTGAAAACACAATTCTTCTCAGGTGATTCTATGAGGAAAAATGTTTAATTAATGTCTCCTATCAATTCAATATCTGTTTTAACAAAACAAGTAATTCAACTAAACACATTTTAGAAAAATAACGACTTGCATAAAACAACAAACAAAAAATGAGTCCCTTCATTTTGTATAATTTTTAACAATAGATCCTAGAGCTTTGAGGTGTGCAAGGAATACATATAGCTGAATGAGACGAACCGAATGAATACATTTTTATAATTTCATCGTATTTTGTTGAGGAGTTAATTCGAAAATAGATGATTCCGTAAAACAATAAAACAACAAATTTTGTCTTTAAAAATAGCTTTTGAACGCAAAGAGATGGAGAGTTGAACCCTACAGGAAAATTGTAGAGCTCAATGAGACGAATCGAATAAATATTTGTTCATAATTTTATCTTAATTCTTTGAGGAGTTAATTAGAAAATATGTCATTTCGTAAAAGAATAAAACAAAAAATTTTGTCGGGGATGGAGTAGTGGTTCTATGCGTCTGATTTCAGTCAGATATCGGAAGGTTCGATTCCTTCTATCGGCACGGTGCCTTCGGTGTCAAGATGTCGTATCGGAAGAATAAATAGGAGAAGAATAGCAATGCACGTCCAACATCGTCATCGCTGCTTCGAATTCGATTTTCATTCTGCTCGTTTCGCTTCTTTCTCATTCTTTTTCTGTTTGTTATCGTTATCTTGTCCGTTGCATATTTTCGTAAGCGTCCGCAAAAATTGTTTAAAAAGTACCCCCCCAAAAAAATGTTTGAATGTCACGAATAAAATTCAGCATAATAAAAAAAAACAACAAATTTTGTCCTTAAAAATAGCTTTTTAACGAAAAGAGATAGAAAATTGAACCCTATAGACAAAATGTAGAGTTCGATGAGAGGAATTGAATAAATATAAATTTGAATATTGAATATTGTTTCGTTCATTAGTTAAATTGAAAGTATGTTGTTGCACAAAACAACAAAATCTTTGCGTAGGTATTAGCTTATCTTTCGTAGGCGTTTGAACAATTTGTTGTTGTATATCTATGCGTCTTAGTCCAAAGATTTTTTTTTCGCTCGTATATACATATGGATTGTTTTCTTTATTTAGAATTATAGTTTGCTAATTAAAGTTATCGAATTACTCTTATTATCTAAATATTTTTAGATAATTCCTTTTGCAACCATATATATATTCTGGTGATTAACCTCTTGGATCCTGATGTCTTCAGACTGAAGACAGGCAGATAGAACGAAAAAGATTTTCGATTTTTTTCGTTCTGTCTTCTCCTACAATATATGTAACAGAACGGAAAAGAGAGTGATTTTTTATTTTTTTGTTTATATTTTATTTATTCCAATTAAATTTTTACATACGTTTGATCAAGATTCTGATTCATTCGGTAAAAAATAATATTATTTTATTTTTATTTCTTTATTATCTATTTTAGGTGAGTAGTTAAATTATTAATTATTCGAAATTAATTTGATTTATCAACCAATCATTATTACTATTTATTGTATTATACATTAGTATGTATACATTGACTATTATTATAAATATTTTATTTATATTTTAATTAATTTATGAAACAGATATGTTTATGTTTCAATTATGGTTTTATTTTTCTCTCAGACTGTTTTCCTTCGTTTTTCAAAATGTATTTCTGCGAGTTTTTTGTGGATCTCTTTGTTAGGTAGTATGATATTTTCTATAACCCATACGTTATTATCGTTTCTTTTAATTGTTGTTCATTTTTGCGTTCCAGTTATGAAGGACATATATGATCGTGTACATTTTCTTTTGCGTTCTGTGCTCTCTTATCATATGTGATTAACGTTTTGTCATATTCACTCTTTCTTTATGTCCATCGTTATGTATTCACTTATCGTATTCACTTTCTCTTTGTGTTTTCATAAATTTATTCAGTCTGTTACTGTGTTCATCTCGGCGTATTCATTACTGTATTCATTCTCTTTCACTTTGTGATTCTCGGCGTTATCTCCCTTATTTCACCTATATAAGGTGTCGCTCATTTCGAAATAAACATGCTTTTCATCGAGAATCGTCCATCTTCACCAAGATTGATTCTTTCTCTCTGCAAAGCCTCACACTCTTTTAACTAATATAAAATATTATTAAAAATATATTTGAGATTAGAATTTCTAAGAACTCCTTGTTATTTATTGTATCAGCGTACTATGAAGAAGGTATGGCCCAATGATAATAGACGTCCTTCCGATCATAAAGATGATAATTAAAATTGTCTTTGTGCTAGTGATTAATCTTTTCTGCCCCTTTATTTCTTTCGGAGTGCAAATATCGTCGATTTAGAATTACGTCAATATTGAACTGCTTGTATTAGAGTAAGATAGATCTGCGTATGATTACTGTAGCTATCCCACTAGATAGAGCAGGATCAAAATTTTATGAGTGTATAAGTTTTTTTGAGAATTTTCAGTGAGGATGCATATGGAATAAAAAATTTTTCTTTTAAAATATGTATAGATAGACTATGTTTTAAGTTAGTTTTTTATATCATGTGTTGTTGTTTCATATTTGCATCAAACTTTTTTTTATCTAATATGTTTGTTATACAACTGATACATTTTTTTCTTTTTGATTTGTATCCAATATCTTGTTTTTCTTTTTTTTTGCTTGTTTTTCTATCATTCAATATTATTGATCTTTTAGTTCTATATCATATTTTATTGTATTTTGTTAATTAATTATTGTTTTTGTTTTCACTTTATAATCAAATATTTATGTATTGTTCTTTGAAGAATAAAGATTTAAATTATAGAATATGTAATAGAAAAAAAAAATTTAGGATTTATTTAATTTTATCAAAATTACTTAAACCGTTATCTTGTTTGCAATGATAATTTATTTCATTAATCTATATTATTTCAATTGTTATGTTATAATAAAATTGGTTTTATATTATTATAGATATTGAAAAATTAAGCAACAACTAAAACCTACACTTTTATTTTATGCTTCATTCGATCAATTTGTCTGTCTTTCTTTTCTGCTTCAATGTAAGTAATATTTTTTTCTTTCGATAATAATTGTGTTCTAATATATTATTTTTTAAATAAAAAGACAAATTAAAATGTTTTCGACATCATTTTTAGATTCTTTTAAAATTCCAAAACTTTTCAATATATCATGTACATCTATTAAGAAAATATGTTATTGTAGAAATCTGACTCATCAAAAGTTCTTTTGAATGAATGCATTTCCACCAGCTTTTTCCTTAACAAATGTACAACAAACACAATTCAATTTAATTTATGAAACTACTAATAGAATTGCCAAAGATTGTGATTTTCATAAATTCGATCGATATTTTATTTGGCAACGTTCTCATCAAGAGTCAATTTTATTTGAATTCAATAATTTTTCAAGTGATGGTAAGCAATAAGCATTATTATTTAATTTTTAATTTTAATTGGTGTTTGATTCATTATTCAATGAGCCATGTTCACAATTCGCTTATAAGCCACCCGACAGCAAAATTGTACCGTAAGAGAGACAATATATTTCTATAGTGCATCTTCTCTCTTTTCATCTTCTTCTTCTCTTTCTGTCTCTCTCTGTCTCTCTATGCGACGCTGATAGTTAATGACAATTAACATTGCTTCATTTCTTTTATCTCCTATAATCTTTGATGTTTCATTTCGTTTCCATCGATGTACATGATCTATTTCGATACAAATGTATGAAATGTATGTTTATATTGATCTCATAAAGCTCCACATCTGAAATATTCTTCCATGTATTAGTTCGTCTCTGTAATGAATAGAAAGTGGTAGTTAATGTTGAGTACATGAAGATGAAGTGACACATAATATCGTAATTTCGACGTATTATTTTCAAAGAAACTTTGTTCTACAAAAAAAATCTGTGTTAATACATAAAAAGACTTCAGACAAAAGAAAAGTCACTTGTAATATTCATATAAAGATAGCTTTGAAGTGAAGTATAGTAAGACTGAGCATGATCTTGGACGATACTTCGCCATTCTTGATAAAACGTCGTATGTGAAGAACTTTTCATTTCAATATACGTATATCTATCGATGAATAGTCGATAATGCTCAAAATAACGATTAACCGGTAACAATATTAATGACCAACGCACAGTTGAAGTTGATTACTAGTCATAGATTTCTTATAATATGTGTCGAAATAGATCATGTACATCGATGGAAACGAAATGAAACATCAAAGATTATAGGAGATAAAAGAAATGAAGCAATGTTAATTGTCATTAACTATCAGCGTCGCATAGAGAGACAGAAAGAGAAGAAGAAGATGAAAAGAGAGAAGATGCACTATAGAAATATATTGTCTCTCTTACGGTACAATTTTGCTGTCGGGTGGCTTATAAGCGAATTGTGAACATGGCTCATTGTTGGCTGGAAAAATTGAATCAACCATTAATTATTTTCAAGCTTTGTCGAACAATTGAAACGCGTTCAACACCATTACAAACTCAAGAAGATGTTGATTGTTATATTGAACAAGCGTTTCTACTAAAAACCAAATCTCAGACAATAAAACGCTTAGATACTAAGAAGTCTCGTAAAGATTAACAAAAAGATTTTTCTTAATATTTTATTTTATTTTCTTTAATCTTCTTTTCAATATATACACAAGTCTATTTACGTATTGTAGAGTGTTACTTGGATAAAGATAAGAGTATTCGATATATAAAACAAGAAAAAATATACTTCTATATTTGAAATATGATGAAGTAGTGTATAATTAAATCTAAAAGAGATACATTTATTAAAAATATAGGATCTTTCTTACTTTTATGTACATTTTTATAGATTACATTTATCTTTGATTAATATTGATATATTCTATAAAATTTTTTATAATTATGGATAATCAAATTATTTGCTCATTATGTCATACAGCAATTGTTCCAAATAGCAAAAATATAAGAAATTACATTCAATATGTGTGTGGACATTATATTCATCAAACTTGTTTCGATAGTTGGAATATACATAATCATCGAATATGTCCTAAGTGTAGATTAATATCATGGGTAAGTTTTATATTAAATTAATTGGAAAAAAAATTCAATCTAACCTGTATTATTTTTATTTTAAAGGTGATGGAGTATTTTAATATTTAATGTTAATAATAACACAAATAAAAACAATTTGCATGTTTTTTCTTTTTTTATTTTTATTGTTTATCATTATATAATTTTGATATTCTATTGCTTGTACATCTTGTTTTATTTTAGATTAAATATTAAAATAATTTGTTATATCTTTAATTATTTTTAAACAAGAATGGCTTCTTCAAATTCATCATCATCATCAACAACAATCGATTTAAGTATATCTGATTACAGTAATATCTTATTCGAAAACAATGTTTTCATACCATCAAGTTATTATAATCGCATGGTAGAAACAGGTTTAATTGTTCCATTTATCAAATTAATCAATGATGTGAATCAAAACGAAGAACAATTGAAAATATATCGTGATAGTTATCTACAAGTGATGTCTCAAACATTAACTGAAGAACATCGTAATGAAAAAGAAACACGAAATAACATTAATAACAATAATAATAAGAAGAAAAAGAAATGTATTTTTGAAGAAGTTCACCAAATATCCATTAAAAAAGAATCTATTTTAGATTCTAAACCAATTTTCTTTGATTTAAATACACAACTACCTGAAGATTTATCGTCTAATAATACTTATTTTACACAATCTTTTTATAATTCAAAGTAAGATTTATATTAATAATGCAAAAAATTAAAAATATGAACATATATATTCGAACAATTTTTTTCATTCATTATAATTTTTTCTTTGATTTATTTAATAAATTTTGTTTTTTTTTAAAGCCTTATTGTAGATTTATTATTATCATTGATATATATACATTTATTATAAATTGATTTTCAGAATTCATCGAACAAAAAATTACAAATAGTAATATATATCTATTCAATAAAAAAACGATCTTTCTTTTATTTATTTATTTTTCTTAGTGTTACCATCATATCAAAAAAAATATTTTAAAAAATTACATCACAATAAATTACTAAGTATTCGATCTACATGTACACCAAAACATAATCATATATATTATATTATTAATCAATATATTTCTACACATCTTTTAAATTTTCTTATTTATCTTATTCAACAAACAAAATCTTTTGCAATTGACACTACTTTCGATGCTTATACAAAAATTCCAGCTGTTATACAAATTGAATGTACAGATAAGTAGTTATCAACTATTTTAATAATTGAAACATTCCATGGGTTAAAAATTTAAGGAAAACGCACTGCGAAACGCGTTTCGATATCTAAAAATGTGTTCCACATCATTTTTACGTGAAAGAAACGCGTTCCTCTGCGTTCTTTATTTGAAAGTAACGCGTTTCACAACCTTCACGTTCTGAAAACGACGCAAAATGCATATTTTTTTCCAACGCGTTTCGTGACATTTCCAATACAAGATGGTTCGAAACAAGTTTCATTCAAAGGAAATGCGTTTCGCAGCCTGAATTTTTGGCAACGACGCGAAACGTATCTCTTTTTTGAGCGTGTTCTGAAATACTTCAGAAATGAAATACGCTTCGCAACATTAATTTTGGAAACGATGTGAAATCGATAGTTTCAGGAACGCGTTTAACAGCGTTTCATGTCTAATAGGTATCTGAATTTGGAAGGAAGACAAATTTAGCAACGTTCATACTAGAGCTGATGTGAAACGTCGTGTCAAAACACGCGTGTTGCAAAATTTTTCTATAATTTGTGAAGGTGTCTAACTCTAGATGAAGATAGTTGTATATCACCGTGTTTATTTGAAACGAAACCGGTCTATTTATAGGCCGGAGCGACGAACGAATACAGGAATACAAAAGAGATGGATATCATGAAACACCCAGAGAGAGTGATTACAAAGACCTGGTGAAGATAGTACGAACATACAGAGAGAGTGATTACAATAATATGACTACAAAGAGAGAGAGTGATTACAATGATATCACTACATAGAGAGAGAGTGATTACAATGATATCACTATATAGAGAGAGTGATTACATATAACAGAATAGAAGAATACATATGATAGAAAAATATCTATAACAGAATGACGTCATGAAAGTGAAAGAATCACAACATATATAAGGATGCGCAAAAGTGATAGATGACATCAGCTGATTTAATACTTCTTAACAAATTAACGTCACAAAAGGCGTTTCGTAAGGTTATTTGTCAAAAAAAACGCATTCTGTAGCGTTTTTTTCGTAAAAGAATCTACCACAATGCTAAATCAAGACTGTATTGGAGTCAAGATTTTGGTCATTTTAAGGACACTCCTTTTCATAAAGTAGCTTGTATGTTAATGAAGTTTTCATTAATATATGATAGGGGAAAAGAACCTTTTAAACCATCAGCAAGTTATAGTATCCGACGCAATTTCTCATACGAACCATTCTATTCAAATAGTTCGCTTTTTCTCGCAACTAAGTGACGTCTCTGGAGTTTATGAATGATAAATATACAATCAATTAAGTGCAATTGACTGTCAATATGAGTTAGATTTAATAAGAAAGATCATTTTCTTCTGTCTATTAATATAGTTATATTAAGTTAAAAACAACGATTCAATAAGAAGTTTTCACTGACCTCGGTACAATATCAAAAAAACGCTTGACGTGAGTCAGTATGACAATTTTTAATGTTTGGAATAAGAATGGAATGGATGATTCAAATACTCGACAGTTCTAGTGCAGTGGATATTTGCATGGCTATAAATCAGTTGTTTTCGTGTTCGAATCCTCTTCTCAGCTTAATCGAAATCGTCTCTCACCTCTTGCATAATTTAACCGTCGTAAGAGACAACGCAAGGCAGAATAAAAATAGGATCGTCAGGATGATTCCTGATAAGAGGGTGATCATTTTTTATTTTTTTTTTATTTTTTGGAAGTTCTTCAAAAATGCGTTTCGCAGTGCTGGGGAAATGTATTACGGAAACGCGTTTTTTTCGCAAAAATTTTACCCATGGAATGTCAAAGACATTCTTGGAATAATGTTTTTCATAAATTATTACCATTTATCCAGTATGGTCTTTTCTCTATTGATACATTAAAAGAGCCAAATTTTATAGATATACAAAATGATTTCAAGATATTTGATTATAATTTATATAAATATTATAGAACTGGTCCTAATAAATGGTCATTACAAGTAGCTATTGCAAATGTTTGCGATAAGTTTTTAGATTGTAAAGAAGCTTTAAATATATGGAGCCAAGAATTTCATTCACCACATCAGCACGTATATCGAATATTTTACAAAAACAGAAATTATTTATTCCATATCTTATTAATATATGTTTAGCAGTTACTAAACTAGCCTATATTATGGGTAAAGATATTGTAAGTATATTCATATTATAACCTATTCTAAACTACTTTTCATTCAGTTTATTTTTTTAGATCACCTAATTATTACTATCATTATTATCATCGCTCATCATCATTTGGTCACAGATAATCTAACTTTTTTTTTAATTGTATTTATTTTCAAAAAATATTTCATAATATTGTTTTGATTATTATTTTTCCCTCGACTGTAGGGAGGGTCATATGAAAAAAAATAGTTTGTCTGTCTGTCTGTTTGTGTCAAGGCCAAAAAAACATTCTATAGGATGGGTTCAAAGGTCAAAAAAACATCATATTCCCTCGATTGCAGAGAGGGTTATATAAAAAAATAGCTTGCCTGTTTGCTTGTCGTCAGGGTCAAAAGTCAAAAAAGCATGTTCTTAGAAAAATCGATAAAACAATCACACGTTACGGTCAACTCAACGCTTAACGTATGACCAAAGGTTTTCTTGGTCGGGGAACCGAATGGCACTATTAGTTTTTCAATTTTTTCAAATGATTTTTTTTTGCTAAAAAAGGCTTTTTTTAAGAAAATAATGATGTTCCCTCGACTGTAGGGAGGGTCATATGGAAAAAAAACAGTCTGTCTGTCTGTGGCGGAGTTTGTGTCAGGGTCAAAAAAAACATTGAGGTCAAATAAACATCTCTGTAGAAAGACTGAAGCTTTACACTTAACAAGTACCCTTGGGTGCTCAACTGCTATACTATGGGGGTACCCTTGGGTCATCAAGTGCTATACTACAGTAGTACCATTGGGTCATCAAGTGTTATACTATGGGGTAACCTTGGGTGCTCCACTGCTATACTATAGGGGTACCCTTTGGTGCTCAACTGCTATACTATAGGGGTACCCTTGGGTCATCCAGTGCTATACTACAGTAGTACCATTGGGTGCTCAACTGCTATACTATAAGGGTATCTTTGGGTCATCAAGTGCTACACTATAGGAGTACCCTTCGGTGCTCAACTGCTATACTATGGGGGCACCCTTGGATCTTCAAGTGCTACACTATAGGAGTACCCTTTGGTGCTCAACTGCTATACTGTAGGGGCATCCTTGGGTCATCAAGTGCTATACTATGGAGGTACCCTTGGGTCATCAAATGCTATACTATGGGGGTACCCTTTGGTCATCAACTGCTATACTATAGGGGTACCATTAGGTGTTTAAGCGCTATACTAGGAGATACGCTTAGATGGTCAAGCGGTATAGTATTGGGTACTCGTGAAACCACGAATATTATATTATAGATGTAAAGATAGGGTATCAACTTTCTTCTTCTTACCAGTGGCAAGATTTAAGGAGAAAAGTAGAACTGTGTGATTGTCTGTGTGAATGTTAAAAGTGAAAGTCTGTGTAGTTGGTTACATGAAGTCTGGTGGGGATGTTATCGGAAAAGAATAATTTGTGGCTTTTTGTATAGGATTGAGAAAAATAAAATATATCTCTATCGAGTTGGTTTGATATATACCTGTAAACTGGAATGATTGATATCAAGCGAACTGTTGATAAAATGAGAGATGAAGAGATTATCAAGCATGAAATCTTGAGACTGTTTTATTTTGAGAAACATATAGCCAAAAAAGGAGGAACAAAGAAAACGGAAAGAAATGATGAAGAATCGAGTAAAACAACAACAACGAAGGCGACGGTAAAACGGATTATTGATGACTGATATGAAAGAAATATTAGAATGATAAGCGAGAGGAAAAGAGCAAAAAACTAAGTTTATAGCGTAACGGTGATGTTTTTTGATGCCGACAGAATTGAATACTGTTACGTTGTAGATGCTAAATCTTGTTGTTCTAGTGTTTTCCATGACGGGATAATAATTTTGAGTTTTGGTTTTTGTTGAAATTTAAAACGAATGTACCATATTAGAGAAATGATCAGTAGAACTAATATTGCTATCAATATGATGTTGAAAGTGAGTGTTGAATGTGTTTTGAATTGTCCCTAAAATAGGATCTCAGGTGGTTGAGTTGTTTTAGTAATAAGATCAATAATTGTTTGTATATGAGACGGAATGTACGGTAATTTTTCCCAATTAGTGTTGTTGTGAATAAGAGAGTGCAGATCAATGATTTCTTCGTCGACTGGATTAATGGTGGCGTTTTTGTATAAAACAAGTTTTGATTTTGATTCGATTTGAAGTCATTGTAAGTAAAATAGATCACAAGATAAGGCCATAGAAGCCTTGACAGAAATTATTGCAGTTGAAGGTAGGGAAATGGCATGATTATCCATTACTTTGAAGTGATCTGAATCTGGACTGTTGGCTGAATGGCATTTTGTACTCGAATTCGTGGAGATTGCCCAATAATCTCCAATTCGACGCACAAATACTAAATTTGGATAAGGTTCAATGCGGCAAGCTGTTAATGGTGTATCAGATAAAACTTGATAAATGCACGTGTCTTGAAGATCTTTTTGAATAGCTGGCGCTACACGACATGATGTCATCACTTCAAAGCAACAAGGTTCTGCTTCTTCTCGGGACCATCGAACAAACTGACGAGAATCGGGATGAATTCCTATGTAGGCAGGCATTTGAGCAAGTCTAACACGTTTATGTGCATGATTAAATGGGATTGGTATTGGTTCATAAATAAAAAAGAGTTTTTCATTATAATTCGAAGCAGCGAAGTACGAGGTAAACACTAATTGTCCGATGATTGCGCCATAAATTGAAAACCTTAATTGGATTGTAGGAATAAACGAGATTTCTTGACGAACGAGTAACCAAGTTACTAAATCTACCATAGAGATTGAGCTATTGTTGTCTTCAAATGAGATGTTGGTTGCTTGTATGATATATTCGACAGCTTTTGGAATATCATCGTGATGAATAAAATGTAAATTAAGGTTACCTTTTAGAATACCTTCAATTGAGGTACGTAAGAAATGGCCCTCGACGTTATGCATAAATGTGTTGAGTTTATTATTAAGAAAGGTCGAAAACTCACTGATTCTTCTTATGGCCTCATCATGACCGCGTATGGCGTCTGAATGTTGATTAACAAGATACATTGTTCGATTAATCGCTTGTTGTGTACTGTTAAGTTCTACAGCTAGTTTAAATTATCCATCTCTAAGTTGTAGAATTTGAGCATCCTGTGAGTATTTGGTTTTCTGAAGTGTTTTAACTGTTTCGATTACTGTCTTCACTTCTTGCTTTAAGTTTGCTGCTTGAATCATATTCACGGTCGCCATAGATAGAGCTGCACTACTCATACCAATAGTAACAATATCAGTGAGAAATCTTTTGTTCCTATTTGCCATCTTAGGCTTTTTCGTCGTCATGAAATCGCGATTAATAAAATTTATGGCATCAAGTGTTAAATTACAGCGTGGGATTTTTTTAAGAGCAGAAATCGGAATCAAGTAACACATATCAGCTACCATTGGGATCACTGTCGATTATGTGACAATTTTGTTGGCGGGTCTCCAATCTGATTTATATTGTAGAATCAATAAAGAAGTTGGATGAACAATATCCTGTTTTGCTAAGATCCAATCATCTGATTTCGACACTTTTATGAGAGTAAGTGCTAAAAATAAATCAATTATCAAATTGATACTTGCCATTAAATTAATTCTTTTATCGTATAGGGCCATAATTTTTCCTTTGTTTGGTAATATTCTTCTTCAAAGAGATTGTTCTTATAAGTTTTAGAATATATGTCGTTCAATTGTTAAACACTTTCATAATTCGTAAGAACCCTCATATATACAAGTAACGCTCGTGCGGGCACTCGCTCAGCTCTTTCTCGTAGATGGGTCGGTTTCAGACGATAGATTTTTAGTACAATATTGCATATATAAGTTTATTTCTAATTTAAATTACATATTCTTATTATATGTAGAAGAGCATATGTTTTTACGAAATTTTTTATTGAAGATTAGATACTTCAAATGAGTAACATTACAAATCGGAAGACCCGTGTAATTACATTTAAAAGAAAAAACAATAAGAAAAGAAAGCGATAAAAGATATTATAGGAAATATCTGACACAACAAAAGTAAAGTGACAATTACAGTGATTAACATAGATATAAATAGAAAAAATGAATATAAATGATTAATTATTTCACGACAAACTCATATTATGATACACCTTATATACTTTCTATGACACTACACTCGTAACAAAGTATCTATTTATACACGTTCAAAAAGTGAAAGAAGAACATTCTCGCTTTGTCTTTCTGTCAAGTTCATCTAGACGTTTCAGTTCGGCATCTTGAGCGGAAGTAGGTCGAACTTTTAGAACCTTCATATCGAAAGGTCGAAGAATGACTATGTCTTCTGCTCTCTTCACTCTACTGAGTGGTACGTAAATCGATGCGACTTGCAATGTTCCAACTGGAACTTGAAGATCGACTACGATTTTATTCATTGTGAGTCCTTGCGCCTTATAAGTAGTTATTGCGAAAGCAGGTACAATTGGCAGTTGTGTTCTTGTAACTTGAATCACTTGTGGAATTTTCCTTCCACCTTGCACTCGTTCGAACAGATGTCCGAAGAGTTGTTTAATGGGAACCGTAAATCGCTTTTTGATTAATGGAATAGGTATTAATTTAGGACGAAGGCCATCGAGATTTATTTCTAATTGTGATGTACTAAATTCTACGAGCGCATATAATGGTTTTCGTATATATATGGTGTTTGAGGGAAATACATCACTTTTCACCTTGTAAACACCTGACTCCTCGTGATCATCGTATATGAGCTGTCGAAAAATACCCTGAGTGCCGTTTGAGAGCCATAATTCGCAGGCGATGTTATCGGTGAGAAGCACAGGCATGTTGGGTACGAAGGGTAAAAGGCCAGGAAGAAGCTCGGTTTTATTGTCTGACAGATGGATCAAAGTCTTTAAATAAAACATGACATATATAAATGCTAGTCTACTCATTTGGATTTTCACTTAAGAAAAAAACGCTCGCAAATGGGTCCGTTAGCTGCATTCTATAGAATAACCAAAATCTTACTGTTAGTAAATTACTTACAATACATATGTTAGTTATCTCTAAGTCATTGAAACTCATACACCTAAAGCCATTCAGCGTTTCTAAGTCAACATCAAGCTTCACTTACACTTCTTCATTGAATTTCGTGAAGTTTCCATAATAGTATTAACATAAGTGACCCATGAATAGCTAATAAATCTTCAAGTTTCGAAAATTAACATCTCATTCGAGTTCCTTGACCCCGATTACCGTTTAGTCAAGTTTTATGGGAATCACTCTGAATCAATGTCTTTTTTGACCCTGCGGACTTATAATCAAGCAAGCAAGCAAGCACACGATTTATGTTTCCAGACTCTTTTCTACGAGAGAGAATATATACCATCATCAGATGCAATGGTATTCATCACCCATCACCGAGATGTCATCAGTTGCTCGAAAAACACCTGTTTACGAAAAGAAATACCAAACCTCACCAATTCCTAACATCCATTAATCAATACATGTACCATCATCAGATGCAATGGTATTCATCACCCATCACCGAGATGTCATCAGTTGCTCGAAAAACACCTGTTTACGAAAAGAAATACCAAACCTCACCAATTCCTAACATCCATTGATCAATACATGTACCAACATCAGATGCAATGGTATTCATCACCCATCACAGAGATGTCATCAGTTGCTCGAAAAACACCTGTTTCGGACTTGAACTCGTATAGGATGTTCCTTTGACCCTGCGGACATACAATCAAGCAAGCAAGCAAGCAGACAATTAATGTTTGTAAGACTCTTCTCTACGAGAAAGAGAATACACACATATACGTTCATTCTTTTGTTTTTAAGTTCAAACCTATATCATTTAATCCTTGGCCATTAATTCATCATTCGTAATATCCTTCATATATACACACATATACGTTCATTCTTTTGTTTTTAAGCTCAAACCTATATCATTTAATCCTTGGCCATT
>JAJEKB010021019.1:470540-523698 GCA_022393335.1 Macrotrachela quadricornifera
AAAAAAAACAAAAAAAATTTTTTCTTTGTTCCTGGGGGGACCCCGCAAAAATGTTTTCAAAAAATTTTTTTTCGATTTTTTTAAGAAAAAAATACATAGTTTTGTTCAGAATTTAATGCTGATTCTAATGATGTAATTTTTTTTTTAAATTGTTGGGGGCCAGAAAATAGCCTTACCGCCACTTGTCCTTTGATGGTTTTTCATGATTTTTCAATAAATACCAGATGTTCTTAGCGATTTTCCTTCTCATGAGACAACTGTATAGCAAAAAAGATATGTTTTTCGAGATCAGCGTTAAAAACTGCATCGAATCAGATAAAGTCTGAAAAGAGTTTTCCCCTCAAAAATTGATCTGTGGTCCTTCCACAGCTGTGTTTTTCGAAAATATTGAGATGATTTGTGATGATACTCTCTATATATCTTCGTGAGTGCTCCAAAAGTCGCACTAGGGTAACTTTTCACTAGTTCATCCAAATTTGGTAAAAAGTTGGATTTAGACGTTTTAGATGATGCCGAGTAAGATGAGAGCATCAAATCAAAAGTTTTAATTTTGATCAATGCCTCGATATTTGACATGATCCTTGGTCTCCTCATAGAAGTTCTCTTAAAAGAACGAATCTTTGAATCGAAAGCGGGCAAAAATTATTGTAATATTTGGAATCAGCACGTTCGATTACCTATTGCCAACTGAGTTTCAGCTCAAAAGCGAGGGAACAGTTGGTGGCCTTCCCTGATAAGCCTACTGGCTGAAATAGACTCCACTATGTGTTACTAGAGTAAGGAGCTGGCGATCAACTTGGACCTCCAACTGCATTCCACATGGTTCATCCTTTACTCTCACGCCTGCTGCCTCTTCAAAACCCGCCTCTTATTTTCAGCCTTATGACATACTCTGGAAACTACCAATTTTATGAGATTAGGATGTCCGCAAATTTTATCGACGAAACAAATTGTCCGTAGAGTGTACACGTCGGGAAAATGTACCTACAAACAAAACACTTTATGGACCACGCGATATGTTAACAAAGTGATTTTCAGCCAAATGAACGCAACTTATCTCGTTTCACTCTCGTAGCAGTATGTACTCGACTTTCTTTTGCTCTCAAATTTTGTTAAAACAAAGTTAGCCTCGTTCGTAGACACAGAAACGGAAAAATGAGAAAAAAATCTCATTCTTGAAAAGCTGTGCTATTCTTCAGTATGATTCACATTCCGTTCGGCACTCTTACTGTTCTCTCTTCAATAAATAATTTAACTTACTGGTTGTTCAAGCTTGTATATTTGAGTAGTTGGTTTCGGTTTTGATACTATTCCTGTCCGCTGACGTTTCAATTCGTCCAACGACTTCTCAAGTTCTGGAAAAGTCATTTTCATTTGGTCTATATATTTATTGCAAGCGCTTTCATCCATTTCCCGAACCTTCGTTTCCACTGTGCGCATGAAGTTGTCAAGAACGTGTCGGAAGTTGTTGGCCATGTTGAAACAACACAGGTCACTTATTTGTTCCTGTTACAATTTCAAAATACATACGAAAAATTTTGAGCTTTCAGGTATTACGCAATCAACTTTTGATGCCCTTTAATCTGTTTGTATAGTATATTTTAACCTCATGTTTTTCCTTACTACAGAAAACTCAACAGAATAATTAACAAGCGATTCCTTTAACTACTTTCAAGTCAAAAATTAAACGCTTGAATGACGTCTTTACTCTTAACCTACCACAAGATGGGATAAACACTTATGAAAAACTAAAAGAGAATCACAATACAATATAGTTTTTCGTTGAATTGAATTTTCAGATCCCATATATATAATTTGGATTTTACATGAGGCGAGCAAGCTAACAAAAACAATCTGGGCAAAGTTTCCGAGCAATTATTTGCACTTGGTATCATTCGATTTTTATCAGATTTGTTCGATATTGACTAACTTTTTTTTTTCTTGTTGTAGTGTGTTATAGCAAACAAATTTCGTTCATTAACTGTAGAAACAAAGAAAGAAACACAATTTCGAAGAAGGATTCAGAATACAAATTGAGAGTCCGACAGTGTGTTCGTTGTTTTCACGTAATGTGCAAAATTTTAAGATTTGCGAACAACTCCTTGCACTTTACTTTTTACAGATTCTTATCAACATAAAGGCTTTAGTTACAACATTGTAAAAAAAGAGTAGAGAGTGAGAAACCTTTTGTTTCTGTTTATTACCATTACAAAATCTTTTTTAAAGTATGTGATCGTAATTTAGCCCTTCATAAATTTTTTTTTATAAATGTTGAAACGGATTTTTTGTATATTGCAAACCTGCATACTCTTGTAGTTTTTTATGCGTTTATGAACCCTTTTGTGATATTTAGATGGAATAAATCTTTAGCTGAAGGATTCATAGCGTATAATGACAAACGCGCGGCTTCAGAGTTTATCCCATCCAAATACTAAAACGGGTTTATGAACGCAGAAAAACGACAAGAGCATATAAATTTGCAACTTATAAAAAACTGGTCGCATGAAGTGAACCAAAATTGGTGTTAGCCAAATTAGAGTGTACAGTCCATATTTTATCATTTTTTTATATATGAGCGTGGCCAGTTGGCATGATACCCCATTGTGGTACAGCCGTATTGTAAGGATAAAATACACTATTGTCGAAGTGTGAGGGTGGATGAGGGTGTGAGGGTGAATGAGGGTGGGTGTGTGGGTGAAATCTCATCGAGATAATAGTGTCTCAGGTAACTCTACCAAACTTTCCAAGGTGGTTTTCTGAGTGCAGCGGTAGCTTTATAGAGTGCTGTTACCATTAATCGGGGTAGAGTGAGGGTGTTTGGGTAAAAGTTCGCCGCTGTCGTATGGCAATGAAGTTTGCATGAATTTTGCAGAAATTTCGCGAATTTTTTATGATTGTAAGATTAATCATTTTGTATTGATGATTCTTTCACGTAAGTGTGAAAATCGAAGGTTTCTAATAGGTTATAAGAGAACAAAGTATACGAGTGTTTTCTTGATTCACAACTAGTGTGTATCCATTTGTTTTCTATGACTCATAGAAACAACGTATTTGTTCTTTTTCTTGATCCACAACGATGACGTATGTATATATTTAAAGAAAAACGTTTGTCTGTTTGGTATGCATTTAGTCTCTGTGATAGCTAGCGTCACAGAACTTTCCACACTACTTTCTTAGCTCCTGAGGAAAGTCCACTTGAGGTTGTAACCACTAAGCGGGATGCACGGAAGGGGTTGAGTGAAATTTCATCATGATCAATATAGATCGAAATTCTGATGAGTCTGTTCGCTATGTATTTAGTCATCGTGAAAGATAGGGTTACGGACCTATTCGCATCAGTTTCTTGATTGCTGAGAAAAGTCGACAGAGTGATCGGGGGTGAGAGAAGGATGTGTGCGTGAGACTTCATCCAACTCATACGAGACTGATTTTACTCACTGTCTAACCAAATAACGCAGTTCAATGCAAATTTGAGAGTGACTGTGTCCAGAGTGGATGCGAGTGAGGATTCAGCTTTAGCCCGACGAGAATAGTCCTGTTGAAGATGCCTGATGCCCGGTGGAAAAAGCTTTAAAAGATACCCCACGCACGGCGAGAAGAGTCCAATAGCAAACACCTAACGCATAACAGGAACAATCCTGTCAAAGATGCCTGACGCATGCTGATAAAAGTTCTGTTCAAGGGGTTTCAGATGTGACGGGAAATTTTCTGTTGCAGGTAGCTCACCGACAATGGGGAACAGTCCTATAGAAGACGTGTTATGTACAGCAGAAAAAGTCGGGTGGAAGATACAAAACTTTAACCATATTCTCGTTTCATCGGGTACCTCCGCTAGTATATGTATATGTATATCTGATAGCAGCATTGATCTCGGAAAGGTATTTAAATATCAAAATCCCCCTAATAAGCCTTGCAGGGCGTAGGGTGAAACTATATTATTTATCTTAATACCTTAGTCATTCATTACTCTGTCAGTATTTTCGTATTTCTTTCTCAGTTAAATATTATTCTCTAATGAAGCTATCTATTATTGTTTTATTACATATTATTTATCATTTATCGAAAAGTTTCGAAAAACTGAAGAACTTTGAAAACAAAAAAAAACATACTCCAGTCGAGGACAGAAATGCGCTTTACGTGCCGACGGAGATCAACACTAATTTATGCAGTGGCCAGCAGCTCTATCAACATTAATATAATTTCAAACTTTCGTGAATATCTCGAAGCGGATGACTACTGCATTGTTGACAAAAGAATGTGCCAACTATCATTAGAACTTACTCAAAAATCTGGTACCATCTCACTATTTTCTTTATTTAAGCATTTTCTTCATATTTTTTCTTATTTTTGAGATTATATTCCGAACGAACATGAAAAACTACATCGCTCCATATACACCACTCTTTGGTTTAAGATTTCTTTGTCCTCCCTTTATGGAGTTAGTGGACCCAAAACCTAGTATTTTATAGGCTTTCCAAGTATTTCGCTCTAAAACTAACCAATATTCGACTTTAAAAACATTTTTTTGTTTTTCAAGTTGGACAAGCAATTTTGCACATCACTAAATATATTTCAGACTTTCTAACCGTGTTACTAGGTAACTTGGGATTGGCAACTGAAAGTATGTCTCCTCAGCATTCTACAATAAATGAGGTTTTTCTCCACCAAAATTTCATTTATATTGAATTTTAATTGCAAAATCGGAGTCAGCATCAATTTCTGCATCGAATGATGCTGAATCAATTGAAATTCAAACAAAAAAATTTTTCGATGGTCCTGGGGTCCCCTAGAGGTGCCCAACAAACCGTGAAAAATGAAAGTCGTTTCTGGACAAAAAAAATACACTATTCTACTCAGAATTTGATGCTGATTCAAAATATGTAACTCTTTTTGAAAAAAAGTTTGGGCAGAAAAATGGCTTTATCGATATTTGTCCTTTCGTTGGAAATTCCTGTGGTGAGTCCCTGGGGAGTTGCACATCTCAGGAACTCCCTCAAAGGTCCCCGGGGAGGCTCAAAATTTTAGAGAGTGCCTCTATCACTTTCATAAAATTGCATTTTTCAGAGACTTCAAATGACAAGTTCCTTGAGAGACCCGCATTATAATAATCAACTCTTTGGAAGATTCCTAAATCCTCTCTTAACTCTCCCAGATATTTACGAATAACATATTATCTTAGTGTGATAAGTTACCAAAGTGAAGTAGCTTTTAATCGAATGATTTTTCGTCGAATAAGCGATTCGTCGAAAGCTCATTCGACTAACGGCACCCTACTCATTATAGAACGTGGGAGATCTCTTACCGATAAAATGCTGATGCGCAAGTGAGTTCGAACTTGAGGATTTATGTCTTGAACTTACCTTTCTTGACTTAAGTTATACCAAACAAATTTTATCTCAAATGAAAAGAGTATGGAAGAATTCAAAGGAAAGGCAGAATAAATTAAGTTATTTAAAACCAGTTTTACTCTCATTCTTTTAGTTTAACAGTCTACACAGAAAAGGAGCAAAGCAGATATATTATGGTAAACCATGGACTCTAATTTGATCGGTTCGTTTTTGTCATGTGAAATGAACCACAATTTTTTGGGTAGCGTGTTTGGTTCACTTTCTAAGACCTAACAAATCCTTGCCAAGATTTATGAAAAAATAGAATTCATGTAGGGGTAGATTATGATCATGTATTTAAAAAAGGTTTTCGTAATGCTAATAAACCGATACAGAAGGCTTTTTACTCTCCGCTCTTTTTCACAGCGAAGTCTATACATTCGTACAAGCATCGGGCTTGTTTCTCGTATCTTATTTGTTATCTTGGAATTTTATTACTTTTTAGTAAGCAAATACGCATTTATTTGCAAGTGAAAAAGAGCAGATATAGAAGGCTTTTAACGAAGAACTCCTTTTTGTCTATTAAACATCGTTATTCAGTGTAGTTAACAACCTCTCAAGTATACGGCCAAGATCTGATCAGCAACAAATACTATGGGAGGAGAAACATCAGCGTATCGAAACGCTTCAGCGTCTAACCATGTCTCACTCAAACGGGTTATGATCATTGGTTCGACTGGTGAAGGCAAGAGCAGTTTGGTCAATCTGCTTTTGGGTCAGCGGGCAGCACCTGTTAGCGATTCAGCTCATGGTTGTACCTTCAACTGCGATGATTATTCACCGCTTTACCACGCCAATTATATTCTTTCAGATACGGTCGGATTGAATGAAGGTAGCTCAGGTACGGTTGCACACAAAGAAGCCATCAAAAAACTAATTCAGTTTGCCAGATCACGCCAGAGCGGATTCAGCCTCTTCGTGTTCGTTTTAAAGAAAGGTCGTTTAACGAAAGCTTTCGAAAGTACTTATAACATCATGCACAATATTCTCTTTGCCCATAGGATTCCGTGTGTTCTATACGTTGCAAATTGTGAATTTGATGAGCCCATGGATCGATGGTACCAAGAGAATGCATCAATACTCCATCGAACTTTTCACTTTGTAGATGTCATTTGTGGAACAACAATGGTTTCGAATATTAACTTATTGGAACAAGTATTCGCTCCAAGACGAGAAGAAACAAAAGATAAAATGTGGGCGTGTATCAAAAAGCACGCATTGTTGTATCCTGTTCCTATACCAAAAGAAGCTAGTACTTGGAAAACGGCTATGAATACCGTCTGGCGATTTTTTACCAGTAATGATCTGTTCGTGTCATCAACCGTAAGAGAGCTGACCAGAGAACTTCGAGAAATGGGAATTAATGAGCGTGACATTCGCGAAATCACTGCTGAACTTCGATAAATGCAAACAAAGTTTGCGATGTCTTTTGTCTTAGAGTCATTCAACGGCAAATTTTTCTCAAACATTTTTGAAAAATAAATTTTAAATGATGCATACAAACTACTAAACATCTCGATTTGTTGAGAATGAGCCTCGGTATGCCAAGATCCAAAATATTTCGCGACTCGCGGAAAAAATCAGCTACTCACCTGACTGTGAGTCTGCTATGGCTATTCAAATAATCCTAAATAAATAGAATCATAAACGAACCATAATAATCTATTTAAAACTTCATGAAATATATAGAATAAAAGAGGTGAGATTAATATGAAATTAGTCAAAAGCTAGCAAAACCCGTTGCGATTACGCTTATTGAATCTTGCCAATTGCTATTGATTTAAACGAGGTTACTTAAACTCTCCTACTATGTCATAACTACGGAGCGACTCAAAAGTCGGTACACCGATTAAGAATTGAATATCTCCGTTACGGCTCGAACGAACGAGCTGAATTTTTTACCAGTGATAGTGGCATGTTTAAAGTTTATATGCATTCAGACATGCTCAGAGAGACTCTTTGTTAAGTATCATTATTGGTCTTAACAAGAAAATTTTTACTTTTTCACAAATAGAAAAAAACCAATATCTTGTGAGGGTGCGGGGGGTGCGGGTGCGGGGTGTGAGGGTGAGGGTGTGGGTGTGAGGTGGGTGAGGGTGAGGGTGTGAGGTGGGTGAGGGTGAGGGTGACTAAGTATAATCCATGAAACACCACACCCGAGATTTCTCCTTTTCTGTAGGGGAAGCTTATTATATGGTATATGAAATCTATAGGATTTGCTGTAGTAATTGAGTAATTTGAAAAAGCTTGTCAGCGTAGTCCGTTTGGGACGAAAATGTGAAACTCACATACTTTCAGAAGAAATATACTAAACAACCATCAGTTCTTGTTTGCTGCTAAGCAAAACGTGTAGTGATCTCGATTGCTCTTTTCTTTCGTCGCCCCACTACCTAGCAAAACTTATGTAGAGATCTTCATTTTATTCATCTTCCCTCTTTGCCCCTCCTCATCAATATCAAAGCACACGCCATACTCTTTGATTCTGGTTGCTAGTGTCTGTAACAGAGATATATCTGTAAAGGGGGAGGGGGGAGCCCTAAAAACCTCGACTTAAAACTTACACTCACTATTTTTCTTCGAAAAAATATGTGAGTTCCACAAAATATGAAGAAATTTAAAAGAACAGAAACATACTGTTATATTTTGACTAGGATGAGATCGTGGAATGCGGTATTAAATTATTGCGAAAATTTATGTACTTTTAGTGATATGCACATGGCTTATTAAGTTGCGAGTACTAGTAGGACAGATTCTGATTAAAATGTCTGTGTAGTAGTAGTTCATCTATGCAGTGTAGGGGATATGTGCATTCTGGGAGTGAGGTAAATTAGGAGAGTACTCTGTACTATATTTCTTTTGTATTATCGTATATTTTTGATGAAGAGGGTGTGTGTAAGACTTTGATTTTAATACATTGCAATGAATTGCGTTTAATTTAATTTAGTCACATGAGGGCTTGCCGATATCCCAAAAGCAATAGATATCGTACCATTTCTCATCGGATATCGATATCTCTATGAATTTTTGCGATATCACTACTAAAGCATAAATTTTCAGGCATATCAGAATCTGCAGAGCGTATCGTTCAATACTAAAGGATACAATTTGAATAATCACATATTGATGATTTACAATGGGACAACGTGTTTTCCTAGCAGAAATCGTAGACAAATTGCTTACATATGTACAGGAAATCGTTCAATGCTACAGGATACCGTTTGAATAATCACACATTGATGATTTACAATGGGACAACGTGTTTTCGTAGCGGAAATCGTAGATAGATTGCTTACATACGTACAGGAAGTCGTTCAATGCTACAGGACATTGTTCAATACTAAAGGATACCGTTTGAATAATCACACATTAAAGATTTACAATGGGACAACGTGTTTTCCTAGCAGAAATCGTAGATAAATTGCGTACATATGTACAGGAAATCGTTGAATACTAAAGAATACTGTTTGAATAATCACACATTGAAGATTTGCAATGGGACAATGTGTTTTCGTAGCGGAAATCGTAGATAGATTGCTTACATACGTACAGAAAGTCGTTCAATGCTACAGGATACCGTTTGAATAATCAGATATTGAAGATTTACAATGGGACAACATGTTTTTGTAGCGGAAATCATAGATAAATTGCCCACATATGTACAGGATATCGCTCAATGCTAAAGGACAACCTTTCAATTATCATACACTGACGCTCTGTAAAGGAGCAACCTCCTCTTCAGTTCAAGCGATGTTTCATAAAGCATCGTTAATGGTGTATGGTGATTATGTATGTGTGGGTTTTTTCTCTAATAGGAGTGTATTATCACATATAATATAGATGTGCGAAAACTGACAGTGGTATTGTGTGACACGTATAAATGTTCGTTCTCTTCCGTTTTTGTTTCACGTATACATAATATCATCTAACTCTATTTCTTTCTTTCGTTCTGTTAGGTATTTTCCCTTTTTTGTTTTCTTGTTTTATTTTATTTTTTTTGTTCGATGTAATAGCTTAGGTATATTCCAAGTGTATTCCAGGTAAATTCGGAATATTGCATCACTTGGCTTTATCTCACTATAAATATATGCAAGTCTGTGTGAAAAGTGTCTTTGTTATGTTTCTTATCGATTAATTTAATAAACATATAAGAGCAAAAAGGTATGGAAGTAACACAATCCATCTGCTTTGCGATGCCGACGATACACCACTGAATGGTAAGCGAAATACTATTGAATTATAAGCTATGTTCCATTGAATGATAAATGATACCCCATTGAATGCAAGGGATATCCCATAGGATGAGAGCGACATTCAATTGAATGATGAAACAGATTAGGAGGCTCCCATTTAATTTAAATAATATAGTTCGTTGTGTTACTACAAGTCGATTATGCTGATGTGTTACGCGGTTGCTTTATTGGAATACCGTCTGCGCTTATGATTCAAGGTGATTCATCGCTAATAGGTTAGTAGTGTTAGACGTTTTTTCATGGAGTAAATGAATTAGTACAGTGATTATGCCCGACACCGTATGGACCAATGAGTATCTCACGTCAATTTGGCTTCTTACGCGGTCAAAGTGTTTCTACCGATTCAAAAGATGAAATTTGTAATCTTCAAAAATATCCAGAGTAGAGGTAATATATATGTAAACTTTGGTTGGTGGTGACCTGGAACACATACTATCTTGTAAATAAACATTTTGATCTTCGTATTATTTGTAATCGGTAGGAAACAATCGGTGAAATTCAGGTCTTAATATAGGCTATATGCCGGTTCAAATTATCAAAATCACTCGTTTTTTTTTAGAAAGATAGCATTTACATTTTATTTGATACTTCATAAGACGATATGACGTTTCAAAGCACTGGCAGTATTCAAGTAATTACCCATTAAACCCTTTTCATCAACTCTGTTTACTTTAGAAATTATTGAGTGGTGAAGATGTCGAAATGCCTCTTGTTTTGATTATTCAAGCTTGTTTTTATTTTTTTAAAGTATGATATAGAAAACTATCTTTACTGAAAGGATGTAACGCAACTGCAATATGATGAACATGAAGATAATGGAATGGTGAATTTTTGACTGTGTTTATCGGATTCACAGGATACTTTTTCTGGTAAGATTAACTAACCAAGGCAATTTTCAAATCATCTCATTGTTATACTTGATGTTTACAGGCTTTGTTTGCAAAACAACATTAGTGAACGATTTAAAACCTGGTCTATTAATTCGCATCGATTCGATGAAAATCGATAAGTTGAGTGGCAACAGGTAAGTTCATTTTGCACCAAAGCTAACGTAATTAGCATGTCCAATCGCTTTTTGAAAGAGTTTTGTGTACAATCCACAGTATGAGCATCGACCAGCCATTAAATGAAATCAATCATGGCGCTGAAACTACTACAGGTCCGCATACTATTAATACCCCTGCTTTACAACAACAATTGGTGCGACTACCCATGGCCAATATAGATCTCAGTTCTGGAAAGAAGTATGTATAAATGTAACAATTTTCCGTACATGTGATCCTTTATCAACTTCTGAATGAAATAATCAATCGTGTTTCCATTTATGTAGCGCGATTGTAGTTGGACAGGTAGTAAGTAAAACATTAATACGGCCATATCGTACCAATGGCGGTACATTTTTCTCCTTCGATATCAAGAATGAATCTGCCACTTTACGTGTCAAAGCATTTAATCACGAATGTCATCGTATATATCCTCTCGTAATCCTCGGAAAGGTAGCTGCTTTGTTAGTTGTGTATCGGTCTTTTAAATCAATCGTCCTCATTCATTTTCGTTTAGATAATAGAGTTGGCAATATTTGATGTAGTGGTCGCCAACAAGCGTTATACGCAATTAAAGTCTGATTATGAAATTATTGTTCATAATGGTACCAAATTCTTTTCTTCAAATACTGAACAAATCTTTCCTGTTTACCCTACTTTCAACTTCCACAAAGTAAAAGAAATACAAAACTTGGAACTTAATAGTTTATACGGTGAGTAATGTTAATAACGGATGACTTGAAATTATTAAAACACAGTAAGCCAACATGATTATAGATTGTATTGGTGTCGTCAAAAGTGTAGCACCTTTGAACACGGTGCAGCAACGTGAAACAGGAAAGACCTTTTCCGTGCTCCATCTATTACTATCAGATGAAATAGAGCAAATTGAAGTAAATTTATGGAATGACCTGGTGACTTAACTTTCTTCCAAATAGTATAAATCTCTTCATTTTTTTCTATCCGTAGGCAACTGCATTTCAAGGTCAAAAGAATGACATCGTGGTATTAAAAGAGTTTCGACTGAACTTGTATCGAAGTAAGTGCCTAGTTGAATATTATTTACAAGACTTCTATCGAAAATCTGATTTAGATAAACGATCCTTGTCTAGTGTCATGACTAGTCACGTCTTTGTCAATCCAGATTTACTGGCAGCATATCAATTACGTCAAGCATTTGTTTTAGATACCGATCATATTCACGATATAACTCAATGACCTTGATCTACTTGTTCACTGAACTTTGAATCAAAACTTAGTGTAGGATGATTATATCAAAACATTCTCCTTTAAAATGTTTTTGGTTTACTTGTTGCGTAAACTCATTAGTAAAGGCACATTCATTTCTACCTTGAATAGTAAAGAAAATTTTGCCTATTATTTTCTATCATTGTAGATATTCATAAATTTGCTCTATATTATCGCAGTCCATGGGACAGAATCCGTCAAGCGGCATTGAGTTAACCCAGGCAATGAAAAAGATGCGTTTATTACCAAACAATTCTGAAGGAGATATATATAGCAAACCAACGGGCAAAGTATCGACACCATCAACACCGCATCATAAAGTAGCAAGCGTGAATGAAAAATTACTGAATCTTGCAGTAAATGCTCCTTTCGAAACTGCACCATCACCGGACCAACCCAACTTGTCACAACTACTTACCCACACGGTTCAATATAGCACAATCGAAAATGATATTATTTCCCCAAATGAATCACCAGTCCTTGAGACTACAGTACGGTCTTCACCGACATCAATTACCACCAGATCATCGACTACAACTAATATCTCCTATGCCGACAAGTTGACCAATGAAGAAATCATAGAGTTCTTGAGTGAACATCCACTGATAGTAGTTAATATAAGACACAAATCGTATGGCAGATAATTCGCTTAATCGTAATGATATGTCTAGCCTAGTACAAAATCCGAACAAAGATAGTCGTCGACGTTCATTTAGACTTAGTCATCTGGAACCAACTGTTGATGATCTCATATGTTATTTCAAAAGAATATGATTTATTACTTATAAAAACTGCATCTGATGCATGATCGCTACTTATTACTAGCATGAAATAAAAACTTTGCTGCAAAGCTATTTAAGAGCATTATGTATCCATTTTTAACCATGAGAATCTTCTTTGTAGATTGTTTCTTTTTGTGCCCTTCATCAATCATGGCAACTCCATCGGAGCGTTTTAAATCAAATTTGGAACTTACCTCAAAGTTAAAAATACAAGCAAATCATTGGTTTTCACCCGGTCTTGCTGGTTACGTTCGACATGTATCAAGCTGTGAACAAATGGATTCAGACTGTTTGTGCATTGCATTGATAAACATTGCCGCTACAACGTGTAGAAACAGTTACATTAAACGAGGATCACATTTCAAGATACCATTAAACTTATATAATATCGTCGTTGCCCGTTCTGGTAACTATACCTATTATTTATCATATAATGATCTGCTCTCCGTAGGTTATGGCAAGTCAGCAGCACTTGACATCGCGGAACGGGGAATGAATGCTGCAGCAACCTTTTTCTCCTCGGAATTTGAAGAAACTATAACAAGTAAAGCCACAGACAATGATAAAAAGGTATCGATTTATACAATTACTATTAAATGAAAATCGGAAAAAACTACTCTACTTCAGAAAATTCCAAAAGTTGTTTACCATGATGGTTCAGCTGCCTGTATATTGAATAAATTGAAGCAATCTACTAGAACATTGAGTTTTCATGAAGCAGATTTTAGTTTACTAAAAAACTTGAATGTGTTTATGCCTAATCCATATGAACGCTCTAGTGGTGGAAAGATCGATCCATTTCGCTCAACATTGATGCAACTCTATGATTTTCCTGGTCAATTTACACGACAGCTCAAGAACGAAGAGATTGATACTACTGGTTCTAAATTAAACATAATGGTAGATGTGGAGTATAGTATCTTTTTATTTGTTATAATGAAAATTATTATTGCAGGGCGCATCGACAGGTGACTTATTTGTTAATCAACTCATCCTTCAATCATCCAGTTCATCAGCGGATGCACTTTTTGAGCGAATGATCTACTGGCCATTGGATGGTATTCCCATTCGCGATCAAGCGTGTCTATTAGAATTAGATTTTGATCGTTATCCTTCAATTGAACAATTCTCAACGATTTGTGGATTTCTAGCCGATTTAACAGTTGGCCTGGATGAAGATGCCCAACAGTTGCTCAGTGGTTGGTCGTATGATATGCGACTAGCAGGTGAGACGCGCAAGCAGTACTATATACTAACATAAACATGATTTCTCATAATATAGGTAATCAGGAACGAGATAATGATCATCTTGCTTCACGTTTGGCAAAATCGTCACACGTATTATACAGGTTATCCGGTTTCATATCAATTCTAGGAGCAGGATTCCTTGTTGCGCAAGATTATTTACTTACTCATCACTCTTTTATTGACGGTGTTATGACCAACGATATGTTTAATGAATTGCATGACACGGTAAACAAATTATATGGTTCCACAACAGCATCTGGCACATCGTACACAATTGTAGTTAGCAAAGACGTTGCACAACGTGCTTATGATGTCACCATGGGAAATATTGAGCAGTATAAATTGCTTATGCATTTAACACCAGATGATATTGTTAACTGGTCGATGCATAAATGTCCACGAACCAAAATATCGTCGAATCTGCCCAATACTTCAACTGACCATACATCATCAGTTATTTCACATGCTACTTTGAAATTTCAACAAAAAATCAATAAACTCAAAGTGAAAATTCTCTTGCACGATTCTTTATTATTTATTAAAACCAGTTTATATCACAATCGACAATTAAAAAATGCATCAAGTATCTTGGATAAGATACTTTTACATGAACTCGTCGGCGAAGGTTTCTTGATAGAAGTTAAGTCAGGAATCGTCAGCAAGAAGAACAGAATGACGGTCTACATCAAATATTTACCAATAATTGAAGATTCTTTACCTGAGTTTATTCGTCGCCTGAGCAAGTTCGATGACGAACGTCTATCATATGATTCATATATAGCAAGCTGCAAGAAAATCTTTCTTAAGACAGTAGGTATATTATCGCCCAATGTCTTTGAAATTCTCAATCGTACGCAATATCAAGTACTTAATCTAGATTATTCTTGTTTGTATGAATTAAAAGATCGTAAGTAATTTTAACAAGCATTGTTCATGTAAATGTATTACAATTGAATATGCAATTAGAAACAAGCAAAAATTCCAGTAACGCCTCACATGGTCACCAATGTACTCCAGACAAGTGTACCGATTTGGATGATGACAAAGCCGATACATCCATGCAAAATTCACAATCAGATTCAAGTGAACCCGGTACACATCAAATATTGGATGTCGTAACTGACATCAATGTACCCGATGTCAGTCAAGAACGTGTACCGAATTTCACTACAGTTCAGATGGTCATCCAATCGATGGTAATAAATCCTACTTTCTACATTTGTGGCTTGGATAATAATTAGCGTTTTTGTAGGACGCAAATGAAAACAATTTTGATACGGACGAAAGCTCAACTCAGAATACACCAAATAGCAATCAATGCTTAGGTTCGAAAAAGACCTATACTGAACCATTAATACGTTGACTTTTTAGTTCCACCGAATCCCAACAAACGGCAGAATAAAAAACAAAACCAAAGACAACAGGAATCATACATACTACGTTCGAAAAAATCAAGATGTATTGATCTTAATCAAATCGATTCAGATCAATAATACGATCCCATCTCAACTCGTTTGCGACCACGCTAGTTTATTGATCGAACAAACTGTAACACCATCGTATCATATTGACTAATCTTATACATCTACCAGACATTTTCACTGACTCAACAAATTGTTGTAGTGTTAGATGCATTTTTTTCGTATTTCTATTTTTCTTTTCATATATTACTTCAACAGGTCCCCAGATACTCAAATTTTCTTGGACACTCTTATTACTCTTTCTAGCATTCTATCTTTATTCAAGCATAGACTTCTTGATCACATTATCCTCCTCTTTTATTAAACTTACTTCTCAGGAAAAGACTGAACGAAGAGATAATATAATTTCCAGATTTTTCTTTGAAGCATGTCAGATTCTCAATCAAGAACAAGTGAGAAAGAAACCCAACAGCTAGCTTACTTTTATTGGTTATTTCGTCCAAATGAACTTCTATTTGTGTTGGAATTACACAAATCCTGGTCTTTATATGATGCTGACAGATATGAAAGGATTGCTCAAATTGTGAGGCAAATATTTGGCTCGACTCAGTCTAATGGTGACATACGTGCAGTAATCGATTATTTTAATGTCAAACAATCCCTTCAGTTAACTCACAACAAGTCTTTAAAAGTAATACTGGCACAAGAATATGCGACAATTCATTTAAACCCATATATAGCTATTTGTCCATTATGTAAACAGCAACTATATTCCATTAACGCTCAGAAAGAATATATTTCTATTCATTGTCTAAAGGGAGAGGTTCAAAAAGGTACTGGTATACATATACACATTGTAATGGTTTATTGTTTTTGAATATATTTAAAATAGGAACTGTGTTTTCATTCATGTGTAAACATGACAAATCTAGTTATTTCTCATCACCACCGATTTTTGTTTATCCAAATTTTACTCGACAATCAGATATGGATACATTTACGTCAGCGAGTATTTACGAATCTGATTATGTATATTTTGGTGGTGATTACGGCTTCGAGCGGGCTTTGATTGAAGGTTATATGTGTCAATTGATGGGATCGTCATTGTCCTCAAATAAATTCGTTGATGGCTCCAATTTAGAGGCATTTAATCGTGGTGACAATAAAAGATCAAATTGGCAAAAACATTTCAGTTATTGGATTTTAAAATATTATATTGTGCAATTTGATCTATGTATTGATTCCAAATAAGTGGTTATTCCAAAGGCAAATGCCGATTTTAATCAATGGGCTTGGTTATCATTTCCTCGTTTACTTACCTCTTTTGTATATTTATGGACAAACCACAAACAAATAATAGGGCCATGTAATGATAACTGTTCTCGTTGTGTCGTGATCGATGGGCATCAAAAATGCCGAAGAAGAATATGTCGTGCGAAAGAAGTTTATGTCGACACGAATGAATTTGATGCTCTTAAAGTTGGTTGTTGCCGCACACCCATTCGAAATTCTTACTATTGTAGTCAACATCAAATTAATCAAACATCTACTGAAAAATCACAAGCTACTTTATTTAAATCAGAGAAGAAAACACATCATAATAGCCGCCAATATCTAGTGCGAAAGAAACGAATTAATGGATTTGGTGCAACTAATTGTCAAACCCTCAAAGAACGTTCAGAAAAATATGTTAATCGATGCTCTCGTTCCTTTGGACATATAGCTGCTGTCACCAATTGTAAAGTTATTCTTACTTTTAGTGAAATATTCCGAAGTGAAACTCTTCGAGAAATCGTTAACTTATTGTGTTCAACCGTTTCAGGTGCGTTCTTTCCATACGTAGATGATTTCATTCTTTAGAATTTTTGTCTGTATAGCTTCGGATGGTGCTTTTCCAAACTGTGCTATTTATGACGACGGTTGTCATTTGGTTGAGTTTCTTAACAAGCATGTAGGTCGTGACTTACGCAGAACTACAGCTTCAGAATTTCTTGCTAATGTTAAATTCAGTGTAGACCGTGTTCATTTTAAAAACCACGTCGGAAATTGGTGCCGACGTCATATGAATCCCGATGACAATCGATGTAACTTATTTGAGTAAAATGCTGAATTTAACGTTTTTATGTTTAGTATTGGATGGAATAAATACGGAAGCTGCAGAACAGCTTTTCTCATGGCTCAAGCGGTATTCTGCCATACTCAGCTGCCTTGATTGGCAGCGTATTCCTTTATTTCTTCTGATACTCTTTCATAACAAAAATTTGGAACGAACAAAAGTAAGGGCTACACAAGTTTTTGATTTGGTGCGTATATTCAATACTTCTAGCAATTTTTTAATAATTATATATATATATATATATAGAAAAGTCAAATTCCAGTAATAAGCAATATAAGTTTGCCTCATACTAGTTTCAATCAGATGGTTAATCAGTGTGAACGAGTGGCACACACTGCTAACAACCTCATTTTGTGCAATCAAGATAAAACCGTAAGTCTCTCCTGTATTATTGTACCATAAGTATTCATTGAACAACGAAAAATTACAGATGAATGTATTCAACAAGACTAATAACAACGATATCATCGCCGTCGATTCGCTTCGTCATAGCGATCCTAACAAACCCAAAAGCATCGAAACAACAAGAAACAAGGAACAGCATCAATTCTCAACTACTCGCATACCCACTACTCCAATCACCATGACATCAATCAGTTGGTCTTCGATAGCTCGTGATTTAAGACAAAAACAAACATTAATAGAACAATTTGCTAATAAGCACGTAAAAAGAAGAAAAAAACGCTGCGCTTGACTTAAAATTCCATGTAGACACTTCAAACTTCTCTGTAGACCTTAAATTTTAATAACCTCCTAAAACACTAGACAGCTAGAACGCACATATTAGCAATCTCTACGTCAATAAAAGCCAATGTTTCATTACAGACAACCAGTATACTGTGACTGATTTCGTATTCTGCATAAAAATCTGACGTCCTTTTAAGCTTCTGTGGAAATCTGTCGATATCCTCAAGATCTTCATACGATTTCCGATAGGAAAAGACAATTTGTTTTATTGCCGAGTAGCGATAATCTGTTTGTGGATCGATATCCCATTGGATAACAGCGATATTCCATTGAATGGCAAGCGATATCCCATTGAATGGCGTAATTGCTGGTAGAGTATAAGATGATAAGTTCACACTCAATTTCAAAAGCTTTTCTCAGCATATTAATATTATATATCAAACAGCGATATCATAAAAATTTATACGAATACAGATATCCTATTGAAAATGGTACGATGTCCAAAAAATCAAAGACATTGTCAACTGCTGCATAATTGATGAATATCTTTTATGAAACACGATCTAAAAGAGAGTGTTAAAGTGTTTAAAGGTAGAAATTTGGACCCATCCTCCCCCCCCCCCCCCCCCCCCACAGACGTGACAGACATCACAGACCCGTGACCGACAGGTAAGAGTACCATCTCAAACCGTAACCTACATCTTTATGTATTAAGTAATTATTTGATTAGTTCTTAGCTAATTAATTAGGTTTAATGGATGAATTGGCTTTTAATTAATCAATTCGTATCTGATTAAGCAATTCATGTCTATTTAGTTAATTAATTAGTGTTAAGTTAATTAAATACCTATTGCAGATCGTGACTAACACCTAAGGTGATTAATTAATTCGCATCTAATTGATTAATTATCCGTTAGAGACAGGTATTGGGCTCATCATAGAGAGTGAGAAACGCGGTCTAAAGTCATCACATATTTTGACAGATAGCTTCAGGATACTATCAAGGGTCATGCTTAACTCAAGTCTATTTAAAATATCGATGGAGTATCTTCTCATTGAAGTTCTATGGTCTATAGTCAGGAGTAATGCGGAAGCATGCCCAGTTATACATAAAACATCAATTTTTTGAGAATTACCAACAATGAGTGTATCGTGTTTCACATTCTTAATCCCGAAGGGATTGCGCTGAAAGCTTTTTAACGTTCAAAAAGACATTCTACAACTCTCCCAGCTTTGTCCATAATACAAAGATCCATTGATTAGCTAGTGACGTTACTTCTCATTCTACTTGATTCAAGGAAACCGATACAAAAATACTGTTTCTCTTATGTTTTACGAGCTCTTATTGTTCTCTTTAGTTATTATTCCAGAATGTTATTATACTTCACTTCGTAGAGAAAAGTCCAGTAAATATAAACTGTTTGTTTGCTTCTTTACGTTTACATTTCATTGATTGAACGAATTCGAAAAGAAGTGACGGCGTTAAAATGAAGCTTATCTATTAATTCTTATCTCATTTATATAGTCTTTACTACCTAATGAAACCTTTAAGTAAGGTCGAAGTGGCCTGCCCTTAAGTTAGAAAAGTTCTGTATAGATTATTATCATTCGTTTGAGGTTCATTTTATTCAGAATTATGTGAACAATCATGACAGAGTTAAAGTCAAACGGTGATTTTTTTTTCGAGAATATGTAATCTGAAACTTAACATTTCGAGATTCACTCGCACCTTTAAAAACACGTCTTCAGGTGTATAATATATTTGTTGATTTCTGGGTCATATTCAACTTGATTTATCATGATGTCAATCCCAGGTGATAACAAAACTTCTTCTTCATATGGATATTTTGATGATGACGATATGTCTACACACCGATAATTCGATTCACGATCAATATATATTTGAAATAAAGTATTTCCCTTAAATTTTAATGCTTTCTGTTTGTTCTTTGTTGTGCTTGAAAACGACTCCCATTTAATTATTTTGCCAACATGTTTCCTATAATCACCGAGCATTTCATTTGTTAATCTGACACTTCGAAAGACAATTATATCTTTTTGATTAGGAGATATGTCAAAATATATGCGTAATAGCGAACAATATGGTCCTAATGTGCGACCGTAGTTTTTATCTCTTTCGTTTAGAAACCAGTATCCACAGTTGTTGATTCGTTCTGTTTCTTCTTCTACCCAACCGGATTCACATCTCTTCCTTATTTCAGGTTTTCTCATAATTCGATCGAAATCACGGTCTTCAGTTACTTCAGCATCTCTCATGACCTGATTAAACAGTTTGTATAAGAAACTTTCCATCGTATACAATCTAACACAACATTTACCAATTTCCTGCTTTCCTTTTCCATTTTGCTTTCTCAATTCATTAGCGAAAAATTGAGCTTCTATTTTTTTCCCCAGTTTTGTACCTTCTTCTTCGATGCCTGCAGCTGCTTTCTCAACCAAGTCATTTAATTCATCATCGGGAACCTTTTCGGCTTTAGCATATCCAGATGCGTAAAGAAACTGCGATATGCCACCGACATAATTTCTCACACTAAATGATTTGTTGGTGAGCTCCGGTTGCTGTAGGGTGAACCTTTCACTTCTAACATATTCGTTTATTTTCACCATCATTCGTTTGATTGGTCTTTGTTTGTTTGAGTCGTGTTTCAAAATTTGTACTTGCTTATTTAAATCAATACAATGATCGTCCAATTCAACTTCATTCTTGTTTTGTTGATACGCACTTTCGATTATATAATTTTCTACGTCTGAATAAGGTGTCCATTCATCTGGCTCAAAATTTGACGAAGGGTCGACCTTTGAATTCCACATCCATACTGTTTCTTGTGGTTTATTAATGTCATTATCAATTTCTCCCATACTTTCCCGTTGTGAATGTGTTAATGAAGTTTGAGAATCCATGATAATCTAGAAAATCACAAAAACTTAATAACTCTTTTTAGCGGATGAAAAGAACTCAGAACAACCGAAAAGAGAGTTTTAAGTTGTTTTTCATGAATGGTTTTGTAAAGGCTACCACAGTATAACCTCCACATATGATTATCCCATGAAAGCAACAGGGCGATTTTGCTGAAAATATTATCTTCAAGGTGCGAGTGTCTGTGAACGGTTGTGCGTGCCGATGTACTTCAACTGAAAAATCTTAACTACACTCTCTTTTAATGTTGATTTTATTCTGTTTTCTGAAAAAGTATTTTACTACAAAGGCAATTATTTTCAGCTGCTCCTGCAGCAGACATACATAATGGCAGTTCTTCAAGGTTATTCAATCAATTCCGTCAAAGACGCTTACACGGGTAATTGTTGCATCGAAACGGAATTAGCACAGGGTTAAATCGAAATGTTATTCCTGTACTTATAGCCACTCAAACTGTCAGACTACAAGTGAATCTGAACATCTCGAGTCCCCACCGTTCATTACACAACATTGACGAATCTCGCTTTTTCCCCTTGTCCGAATCGGGATTAAAGATGGTATAGTTAATTTTCCTATGTTTTTTGATTGAGTTATCTTCTGAATGATACCAATCATAACAAAATCCGGGAGAGATCCCCATTTTTTACATGTAATACTTCGCTAGACCGGGAAGAAGATCAGACCCGAGACTTAAAAATCTTGGACCCACAATTTTCAGTCGTAGAAGAAAGTCAGAAAGATGATCAAATGTATAAATATGAATAGGAGATAAAGAATAACAGGACTCTCGATTATTGGCTACTATTTATCGTAAGTGTCCAAAAAACTTGTTAAGATTATTTTCTTTCAAGTTCCAACTAATTTCTCTAAGCCATTTTTTAAAAATCCTGGAAACGAAACAAAAGCACTTCTAAACAAGATACATTGAATATTACCCATTGAAAAAAAGTAAGATTATGTAAGATTTTATCAGATTTCAATCGGATTTTTCTGCACCAAAATCAAAATTATAATTGATTGAAATCTTTTCAAATCAACAATAATTTGATTTTTAATCAAAAATAATTCTCAAAATCTGGTATAATTTTAATTTTAATCAAAAAATATGTGATTTTAATCGAAATTCTACTTGATTTAGAAGATTATTTTTTAATCAAAACTACCCCTTTTAAATCAAGTAGAATTGCGATTAGAATTACATCTTTTTTGATTAAAATTAAAATTATATCAGATTTCGAAAATTATTTTTGATTAAAAATCAAATTATTGTTGATTTGGAAAGATTTCAATCAATTATTATTTTGATTTTGGTGCAGAAAAATCCGATTGAAATCTTATATAATCTTACTTTTTTTCAATGGATTATATATATGTGCGATAATGATCACTCATCACGTACAAGATGAAAGATAAACATAATGTGAAAGCATTCATCCCACATCTTCATGGAAATATGCGTCATTAATTCATATCATCAACAATTGAGATTAGTAATCATTGATCATCAATCACGTTCTAACGTACTCATAGGTCAGACAATAATAACAAATTTCATACAAATCAACAGATAATTATCAATTTCAATTAATCAAAAACACTATTTATATCGTAGCTTCTCAAAAGAGATACTTTTTAATTAAACTTTTCTTTGACTATAAGGAAGGTCAAATAATAGAACATTAAAATGTATGGGTTTAAATATATTACAAATAAATGCAAAAAGTCTAAAAATCATTCGCTTGATTGTCTCAAAGACCAACAATCGACTTTTATAAAGTCTCGTTTGCTAAGATAACTTTGTTGTCTAGACTGACCATTATAATAGTTCATTGTTCGCATAACACGACAAAGAAAATAATGACATTATTTGTTATATCTTAGCAATTTCTTGACAAATTATTTTCGTCTTTCATAAGACAATTCTATGTGTAAAATTTCATCACAAAATCGGACTAACTTTTGAAGAGTTATCATGTACGCGACTGGCCGACCGAATACACTTATCGATTCTACAATCTATTCACTTTTTGAAAACACAATAAAAAACTCTGGAATGTATTAGTTTTCGAAGTATTAGAGAATTTTATTGAAGAAATTAATGAAGACATGATCAAAGTATAAAACTATAGTAATCAAATTATATAGATGATAAATAAATATTAATAGAATTTTTTTATTGCTTGTGACCGAATATCAATGAATAAACAAATGCTAAACTTTTCTTTGTCGAGGTATTCATTAGCAAAATATCAGTCGGACGAATTCAGCGATAATATCTATTATTTAATTGACCTAGACAGTGTACATACACACACATATATATATATCAATGAATTGAATATTGAGGCAAAAACTTTTTGCGAACACCCGCTAGGAATTGAACGACAAGGCTAATCGAGATTATTTAAACGACGATTGAAATACCAATACATGATCTGTCTACAGCGCAAATAAACAAACAAAAGAAGGAAGGGAGGGATACCTTTGAGCTCATTAATTATACTGTAACTACTTCGACATAATTCATTACAAAAAAAGTAAGAGTAAATAGGTCAGACTGTTTTTGATTTATAAAGCCAATATCGTTTTTTGCCGAAAGCAAGGGAGAGTGTGCGTCAATATTCTTTTCTCCGAAAAGTTTTTGATAACAATTTGGCTTTAACTAGGATAAAAAAATAATCCTCCACAATGAACAAACATGCAGATATAAAATGGACTTATTTTTAGTATATTCTATTTGTAAATTATATTTCAGTAATCAAATTTTGTAATGTTCAGTCCTCACAGCAACTTGATTTTCCAATTTTTTGAGATGTATATCAATTCTTTGTACAATGTCGATATGATTAATACTGTTTAAACAGATTTTGTTTTACAGTGATTCACTGAAATTTTAACGATTTTGAGTGTTTGCTCTATATTCATTTATGAAAGGATAACATCCACAAATCTATAAGAAAAAAGAACGTTGGTTTTTTCTTTGTACTCAAAACTATAAATTCTGCGAAAGAAATGCATGATGATTTTTGTACACCTTCACCTTGAGTCATACTATGTTATTAGTTTTTACGTTTTTCGTAGAATAAATATCAGAGACAAATTTTATACTTACAATAAAAATCTTTTTTATTATAGTAGATTAGAAAAGAAGAAGAAAAAGAAACAGGTGTATGAATGTTTCTATGCAACTATAGAAATGAAAAACAAAACAAAAACATGACTTGTGTCATTGGTATGTGTCCATGCCGATAAGTGACTAAATACCATTTATTTATAAAGGTGTTTATCTACATAATAATTCATTGTTTATTCGATAGAATTTGAAACAAAAATCATTTGATTCATTTTAATTAACGTATCACGATGAGTATAGTCACACAAGCGAAATTAGCAAATTTTTCTTTCGATGTTGACAGTGTTAGCCAACGAGCTTTGGCAAGACTTGTGGATCAGACAATTTCTATCAGTGGTCAGTCAGGTTCATATGGTCTTGATGGCAATAATGGTACGTCCGGATCTTCTGGATATAGTGGGGGCGGGTTTGGTTGCTCGGGCAGCGATGGCAGCAACGGTGGAGATGGATATGACGCTCGATTCGGTGAATCTGGTACAGATTCTCAACATGCATTGATTCGGTTAAGTGGAACAGTTGAAAACTTAAATATGCAACAGAAAATATTTGATAGATTAACTAGTTCATCTAAACATTCCGCTGATATTGACTGGAGTCGTGCTCAATCTGTTAGTGATATCAATCATAATTTTCAAATGGCTCAATCAAAAGGAATTATTCTTGTACAAGCTACAGGAGGCAATGGAGGAAATGGAGGAAGAGGAGGCAGTGGAGGCAGTGGAGGTCGGGGAGGAGATGGCAGTTGTGGTTTTTGCGGTTCATCTGGGTTTGGTACTTCTTGTCAAAATGGCAGAGGCGGAGATGGTAGTCCTGGTGGTCCAGGTGGGGATGGAGGACGTGGTGGCAATGGAGGAGATGGTGGAGGCGGAGGAAATGCAGGTGATGGTGGTCATGTTCAAATTCAAAGTGAAGATCCTCGATTATTTATGTTGATAGATGTAGATTGTCGGGCGGGAATAAAGGGTAAAGGTGGTAACGGTGGGACAGGAGGCTACAGAGGCTCCGGCGGAAGTGGCGGAAGCGGCGGCATGGGCGGAAGCGGTGGTTCGGGTGGACCAGGTGGCTCATCTGGTAGTTGTGGGGCACGCGGCAGGGATGGAATGTGCGGCAGTAGTGGTAAATCAGGTAATGATGGCCATAATGGTTCTGATGGTCTTCCTGCAAGTAACGGTTCAATTCAATATGCCGTAATTGATAGAAATGGTAATTTTATTGAAACAGGTTCTGATAAATATCATGCTAGTGTTATTAGTTATACAATTACTGATGAAAATAATGATGGAATTTATGAGCCTAATTCTGATTTTTTTATTGCAAATGTTGAATGGACAAATAATGGTGCAATGATATTGCCCAGTGGATCTATATTATCATTTCCATCTACAGACTATATTTTAAGTGATATAAAAGATATTAGTATACTATCAGGTGCTAATACTAATCAAATATTCCTTGATTCTCATCGATTTCGATGCCACTTGAATGATACATTTATTCTTTCAAATAATCAATCCTATAAACGATCTGTACAAATAACATCAAAAATAAGTTTATTAAATCGTTTATTTAGTGGTAGTGAACTTTCGACCAGTTTAATTTTTCAATATCCCATTCAAATTAAAAATATTCAAGTTACAACTTTTCTAGGTCCTACTGAACGAAGTATTATAACAATAAATTTTATTAATATTTCATCTCGATCATATGGTTTATGTCAAAATTCAGCTGGTTCAATTGAATTTATACTTTCAACTCATTCATTAATAAAAATTTTACCTGAAAAAAAGAAAAATTTTTATCAAGTAATGCCTGATGGTCTTGCTCATTATAAAATAAATGAAGAAATTTTTCCTCAATCAACAAAAAGTATTAGTTTTGAAATTACATTAATTGCCGATAGTGTTCAACAATTATATGAAAGTTTATTTTGGAAAATTGATTTATTATTACGTGATAAATTAATTGAACAACATACAAATAAAATTCGAGTTGTTCCAACATTTAATCCAAATATTCGTACTGATGTACTTCTAGTTACAAATTCTCGTGTTGATCGAGCTGAATTTCTTGAATATCAAAAATTATTTGAATTATTTAAATATTCAAATCAAACATGGGATATTGAACGATATGGTTCATTGCATAATTCCGAAATAAAATGGTTAAATAAAATAAATTTAATTATTTTTATTTATTTAAAACCCTATTCAACATTCAATACGATTCAAACTCATCTATTTTTACAACATATGAAAACTTCGGAAAATAATGGATTTATTTGTATTGGTGATAGTCAACCGGATGAATTTGATTTTGCTCTATTTGATTATAATAATTTACAATTTATTAATAATGATGAAAAAATGAAATCTGAAGCAACAAATCATCTTTGGACTGGTATTGGATTTCGACAACCTAATAAGAATGAATTAAATACTAAAGCTAATCAAATGAGACCATATTATGAAAAACAAGAAGATCATCAATTTTTATATCAAGTAGTCTACGATAATAGAGTAGATGTAGCTTCTAGACATTGTATGAATATTATTTATGGAACTAAATATATATATAAATCTACTTTGGATTCTCAAATTGGTAGTCAATTAATTATGATTCCTTGTACTAATCCATTAATGACTAAATCTGATTTATCATTTACAAGACGCACTCGATTGAATAAATATCGACAGGATGAAAATGATATTGATAAAATGGATAATAAATCAGAAATTCAAAATAAAATTTATCTAAATTCACAATATGGTAGATTAATATGTGCCATTTTATTTTACCAAGGATTCGAAAAATCTCATAAAATCCTTAGTGAAAATAATGATTTAGCAAATTGTGTATTCGTATCTGATCCAAATAAATTTAATTTTAATCAAATATTAGTTAGTCTTACTATGTCAATTATTGAACGTGAATATGATCGAGATAGTTTAGAATTTCCATCATCAAAGCGTTTAGTAAATGAAATTACTAATGTAATTACAAATGAAAATCATATCCTCATAAATAATAATGAAATAGATAAAAATGGTTGGTTTTATTTATTAATACAATCATTATATGAATATATTGATAGCAAATTTTGGGGTTCATTTCCTTGGTGTGGTTGTACAAATAAAGCTAAACAACGGCATAAATTACAGGAATTTTTTAATGATTTATATTCATTATCAACTATTGATATTCCAAAAAATAAAGAAATTTATCCACTGGTACAAATGTTAAGATTACAAAAATTAGCTGATTTAAAATTTCCAGCAGCTGATAAACGAGAAAATTGTGTTCGATCAATTGAAGAAATTCAAGCATGGAAAGCAGAACAAAATATTAATAAAACACAATTATCAACACCATACTTTGAAAAATTTTGAAAATTTTAATCATTCTATCTCATATAAATCTTAAATTAATATATCAAATTGTAAAATATTTCAAATATTGTTGTGTTTCAATATTTTTAATGTTATTATTTGTTAACAATTTTTATGAATAAATCTATTTTATGTAAAGTTTTATAATAGAAATTTTCATTCTCTTAAATATGAGCACCTATGCTTGATTTCTATCTGGTTTTCAAAACATTCTAGAACTGATACATCAAACTATATTTTAATTAAGATTTAGAAGACAAAGAATGTTTTAGTATCCAAAAGATTCAAATAGAAAAATAGGAGTATTCGTTGATATTCAATAATAATATTTATTTTATGTAGAGAATTCTATATTAATAACTTAAACAAAAAAAAACTTTGATAACAGTCATTGTTTATCGTAATATAATTCATTAACTAAAAGTAACAGTATGCGATTCATCTATACTAGAAAAGCAATAATAGTAATTCATCGCATCGTATTGAGGAAACTATTCTATCTATATTAAACTATGTAGATACGTAGGACATGCCAAAAGTTTTTAGATTCTTTATTAATTTAATAGATATATACGAGTTTGATAGTTATGGTGGTACACCCCAGTCTTAGAAGAAAGTACACAAAATTTTGGCTCTTGAAAATTTATCGTTTCTTTTTCTTGTGGATTAAGTGATATATTGCTGACACATTTTTTTCCATTACTATGAATCTTACACAAGATGAAATTCGAGTTATAATTTATTATGACTACAAAAAGCAATTATCACCAGATGAATATCTTGAGTCATTACATAAAACATTTGGTGACTCTTGTATTTCACGTACTACAGGTTACAATTGGTTTGCTGAAATTAAAAGTAGCAGAGATCATTTTAAAGATGAATGTCGTGCTGGTCGATCAAGAAGTGCGATCACTCCTCACAATATCGAAGCTATTCGGCAACTGGTCAAGAGTGATCCACGTATTACATACCAAGAAATAGAAGACACTTGCAGATTGATTCGGCAGCAACTCAATCTATTCTTCATGATTATCTTGGCTTAAGAAATGTTACATGTCATTCGATGTCTCAGTTTTTAACTGAAACTCAAAAACAGGACTATGCGGATTATTGCCTGGGAATGCTCGAAAAGTTCAATGGCAGCAAGTCAAAACGTGTGTATGATATTATCAGTAGTGGTGAAAGCTGTATCTACTATTATGATCCAGAAATCAAGCGTCAAGGTCAAGTTTGGGTAGCAAGCACATGTTTGCAATTTTCTTTATGAAACCTGGCTTTAACAAAATTGTTCCTCTTGAAAATGGTAAAATAGTTACAGCTAAATGGTATACAAATGAATGCCTTTCAAATATGTTAAAACAAGTGATGAGACATCGATATCTTAATAAATGGTCGATACTTTTCTCTCAAGAGAATATGAATAGTTGCCAACAGTTTATCAAATATTTCTTAGAATTTTTTATATCTATTAACTAAATAACTATAATTTTTGGATTATGTAGCATCCATGAAAACTTCTTCAAGAGAATCATGGTATCAAAATAAAAGGGGTAGTATTTATATAATGCACAAAGTATTTGATTATAACACAATGAAATATTAAATTCTATCTGTGATAACATTGAGCCGATCGTATGTGAGCCTCATCTTGGACAACAGTTACTCGATTTTGTTGACATTTTCTCAACACAATTTGTTTCAATTGAGGCGTAATTAGAACCATCGTTATACACAATACTACTATGGCTGTTTCAATTCCAATCCATGTAATACGATAGACCAATGGATGTGGTACTCCATCTATAATTACTGATATTATTATAATCAATATAGCCGGTAAGATAAGTATACAAAGGAGAGCAACACTAATAATAATTCGTCGAATAGCAATTAAGTCACGTTCTTGCCGTCGTTTCATTACTAATGTAACGTTATGCGATTGATGACGAATAAAACTTATGATACGAAGGTATATGACTAATAAAGTACCAAGAGAAGAACCACAAAGAACACCTAGAAGCCACAATACACTACGAAGGTTGCTAAACGAAACATAACAATAATGTTCATCGGTTAAATAAATGATATCATGCCAAATCAGAGCAGGACTTGAAAGAATATTAACTACTATCATTTGTATCGGTATGGCTATAACATATAGTCGGTAAAGTTGAAACCATCTATATTTCGAATAAACAATACGACCAAGTCGAAAGAGAGACTAAAAGAAAATCATATTGACATATTAACAGAGGATGATAGTTAATTCTACCTGCATAATAAAGCTTTGGTAAATTAGACCAATTAACAGAATACATAAATATCCTTGGAATATACACCAACTCGAATCAAAATTATTACCATACACATCTCCAATTAATGTTTGAATATTCGAAGAAACTAACAATAACATATAGACAAATAATATACAATAAATAATAATAAAAAGTAGAAGAGTAATTTTCCCTTCATTTTTCAGACGATTATGATAAAAATGCCAAAAAATGATCATAATGATCAACAATGATATAATAGATCCGAATAAAACATTGATTAACGAAATCAATGTTAGAATATAACCAACTAATCCATGACCATAATCAAACATTTAGAAAATGACTTCTATCTTTAATTATTCAATAGATTATATCTAAGAAACTAAAGTTTTTTTCAAAATAATCAGAAATTCATAATGACAGGATAATGAATTTTTAGAACATTTTTCAAGATGCCTTTTATCAAACTAGCTCTATTATCTATTGAAGAGAAGAGAGAAAATTAGCCTACTTCATTAGTAAAAATCAATTTGTGTTGTGTCTCGATGTATCAATCAATTGCATAGGCTGACATTAGTAGCAGTCCCTCATCTCTTCTATCCTTAAATGTGACAATTACCGTTACTATGAATTTTGATTATATTGAAACATCCGACTTATGCAGTGAATAATTCATCAATACACCTACACTTTTTCAATTATTTTTTCCATGTTTAATCTCTTTATCAGCTTAAACACATCTGAGAAAGTTTTATCGTCTACGCCGTCTATTTTTTAATTGATGTGTCGTAATCAGACATAATTTTGTCGTAAATTCTTGCAACTCCTGATTACAATGTGTGGGTGAAAAAAGAAGAGTTTTTTTTTTAAATATTCAATTGAACTTTCTTTAGTCAATTTCTTAAGACATTGTTGAATACACAAGCATCAAAATTCCAAACATCAGCCAACATGTCTGTTTTTTAAAAGTAGCATTCTTCGAGAGTCATGATTTTTCTCTCGCTCTTTATCTTTCGTCCATCTAACTTATTATTTGTAGGTTTATCATCGTTGGAGATTATTAGCCGCAATACACAATTTAATTATATACATGGAATTTAAATGGCATGCACATTATCCAGAGGCAAGATTGACATACTATTTTTGAAATAGTTTCCATCTACCACTTTTCACAGTTGTCTCTACAATATATGATATTCTTGTCAAAAGTGAATGAATCTTTCATTCATTGAGCAGCCGTCATAAATCGCATTGGAGTGACATTTTCAATAATAGAGACTTGATTTTGTTGCCCTCCTCTCATAAAAACTTGTTTAAGTTGAGTTGTCGTCAAAATCATCCAAATAGCCAGCGGTAATACAGTTACTTCCGCTCCAATCCATAGAATTCGATGATTTAATGGATGTGGCATTCCAGTCATAATCACCGATATTGCAAGACAAAGTAAACCTGGTAATCCAATTGCACATAATAAACTAATATTAATTATAATTCGTCGAATAGCAATTAGATCACGCTCTTGATTTCGTTTCACTATCAATGTTACATTATTCGATTGTTGACGAATAAAATAAATAATACGAATATAAATGATTATTAAGCATATAAGAGGAATACTGTAGATACTAAATGTAGCCCAAAGTAAACTACGAATATTAAAACCGTAAAACATAACAATAATGTTCAGTTGATAAATAAATGACATCATACCAAATCAGAAGTGGACTTTGTAGAATAATCGAGAGTATTAATTGAATAGGCGCAGCTGTGACATAAAACCAAACATATTGAAACCATCGATATCTTGAATAGACAATACGACCAAAACGAAACAATGCCTGAAAAATAATGAAAAGAAAAAGAAATATCGAAAGAATTATTCTCTTTTTAGAAAATTATTTCTCTGACTTGAACAACAAAACCTTGATACAAGCCGCAACATGTCACAAGACATAGATATCCGTGTATGATACACCATGATGAATCAAAGTTATTTCCATAGGCATCACCGATTAATGTTTGAATATTGAATAAAACTAATGTTAATAAATAAAGAAACATAAAGAAATAGATATTAGCAGATATTAGAAGAATAATTTTATCTTCTTGTTTCATACGACCACTAAAATGATAAAGATGCCAAAAAATAACAGTAACGACCACAAAAGAGATGGCACATGCTATTGTTCCATGAATCAATGATATGATTGTTATTATATAACCAACTTGACTATAATCAGAATTAAACATTGTGAAATATACTGAAGAGGAAAGTCGTTTTCAACACAACAAAAATCTAAAGGAATAAGTGACATAAACTTTTCTTAATAACTCGAATAGTTTCCTTTCAGAACAATCTGATTATTAAATTTCTTTTGATGTTAATATCTTTAGCAGTATCATCTCCTGCACTTTCAATAAAAATATGAAAAATACGCAGCAGACGAATATTCTAGAACACAATCAACAAAAATTTCTCATTCAATAGAAATCTACTGGATGTATAGTTGTATTAGACACTAATCTGACTTGACAATTTTATGACAGATTCATCAGAAATCAACTATCTGAAGCTTATCTAAGACAGACAACAGCAAAAAAAAAGATTAATCGAGTACTAGAGTTAATTATCTGAAAACAGGAAAGATGTTAAATGTCGTCGGAAAAAATAGATTTTTCCTCAAAACTTTTTCTATTTCAATTGTATTTCATTCGTTGGTTAATCTTCTCTCAACAACTATTATTGATTGATTAGAAATTACGTTCCGTTTTTTTTTTGGTTCATCCTAGAGTAACTTCAGCATATTTAATGAAAGCCTAAGGATCTTCAATTTAAATACAGACGTTTTCGAATGACACTACGTTGATGTTTAAGTGTATCTTTGAATACAGTTGAATATACTTTTGACGAGAGAAAAAATATAGGAAAAATAAATATGGATGGAATAGGCGAAAGATAATAGCTGATAAGAATAAGTCATGGATCACGTGCATTATAAATAAATATGGACTAATGAGAAGATGTTTATGTTGATGTAGTTGTGCAATCAAATGTTGTGTAAAGTTTTGACTTTTCCGAATATTGGAATGATTTCAAGCTGTTATGAAAATATTAATTAGAGTTGAGATTAGATTGATCGATAATGGAGTAAGAAAATGGAAAAATGAGATAACATTAAATTTTACTCCTTTAATAATCGTTAATGTGTGTGCTAACATCAAGAGAAATTTGAGCTTGAAAAGTTATAATTGATAGAATACCATCGATATATCTGAGAGTAGATACTTAATGAACAGACATGTTTGTCCATTAACTATTTTACTAGTAAGATTTTCAGTGATAATATAATTTTCATCAACGATTGTTAGATAAAAATTATGGCTACTTTGGACAAATAACATTTGAAATGAAAATATATGCGACAATGAAACTAATTGTTGATCGTAGGAAATCTTCTGAAACTTCGTAAGTCGAAGCGATTCATCAATACTCATTTCCATAATAAAGTGAGCAAATATAAATGACGGTATAGGAACATACATAAAAGAACTGATGATTTTTGTTACAGGTAATTCACATTTAAATCCAGTACATCGATAATTAAATTCTGATTTTCTTTCATCAACAGGAACACACAAACTACCATTCAAACATGAATCTTCGCGACACGTTAGACTTCTATATAGAAGAGGTGTTTGATAAGTATCAACCAAAATATTATAATTAGTATTGGTACTTTTAGGTAATGTACAGTAGAGAAGATTTATATTGATTTTAATGTCACAATAATCTGTTAGAATGTATGACATTTTTTCGTAGGAATCAACTTGATTCTCACTATCAATAAGCATAACTACAAAACTAAATATAGCCTGTTGCTTAGTCAAAATCTGTCGTTGAAATTGAAGTGTGATAGCAATCTGTGTGGACAAAGACATCATTCAACTTTGAATACTGATAATCGAACAAGAATACCACGATTACAATATCATATATCATAATAGCAAATAGAATGTGCTTGGATTTGTGAAGTATATGACGCAGATCGAAGTTGTGGAATCCCATGTAACTTTGAAACGCAGACTAAACGCGTCAGATGTTTCAAAACATAATGTGCCGCGTCTAAACGCATCCAGTGACCGCGTTTGAACGTGTTTCTAATAAGATATTTACGGAGATGCGTTTATAATACGAACGCGTTTGGTTTATGCAACATATCAAACGCGTTTCGTAGCGTTTCGATTAAGAAAACATGTTTAGACGCGTTTCAAAAATGTGTCCTGATGCGTTTGAACTGAGAAGCGCGTTTAGACGCATTTTGAATAGAAACGCGTTTCATTCATTTCTACAGTTGAACGCGTTTTCGTATATTTCTTGTGATAAACGCGTTCAAACGCATTATACCTGTATCCAAACGCGTTTATGGTACACACATTTCTTCATATAGAAGAGCCCAAGATGAGTTTTCTGTTTTAATTATTAGCCGCGATCATATGCGTTTACAGTTTCGTTTTATCTCATTTCTGAAAAAGAACAAATGCGTTTAAATGGATTTGCCTCACTGAAACGGTCAAAAACGCGTCCACACAATTTTTTTAGCTAAAAATAACTGAGTTTACGAATAACCTTTATCAATGCTCGAACAAACATGACAATACTAATTTTTTCAAGTATTTTTACAATAATATTCAATCATTTTGTGGAATGTAATAAAGTTTCAGATAACTAATAATCATTTTAATAGTCTTTTCAAACGAAACCATTACATTTCTTAGATTAGAAATTATCTTATATTACAGTATAAGCTTTTAGTTTTGTTCAATTCAAGATTTTTCTGTCAAAGATATTCTAGGTCAAAAATTAAATTTTTAGACATGAAATAAAACAAAAAATAATGACTATTCACGAATACGAGTCGAAGTCAAGTAGTCGATGCGAATTATTGTTTGAGATAATAACAAATAAGAATATTTAAAAATTCACCAAGAAAAATAGAATTAAGAAGCAGAATAATAAAATTATTAGTTTTATAAATAAAAATGTTTTCCACTAGTTTATTAAACTGTTTTTATTTTCAACGAAACTAATTTATCGTTCTTGAAGAACTATAATCTATTTTCATTTGACTTATTTTCTTCAATGAAAAAGTCTATATTTTATCATTCGAAAATTATCAGAAATATAAATTATTAACTAATATTGAAGAAAATTTATTATATTTTATACATTTAACTTTGTTTGAAATAAGTTCTGACAGACTATCTTATTAAAAGAGAAGTCTAACTTATGTATAGATATGCCAATATAGTTCATTGGTTCAAGTAAGTAGACTTCTAATCTAATGTCTTATGTTCTAGTCTCACTACTCGCACAATCTAAATGTATCTATAAAAATTAAATAAATGTCATAGACGATACTTCGTGCAAGAGATGATCACGATGCGAAGATGATGATGACGTAGATCGAATCTGCGAGGATGGAATCAAATTTTTTTCTAAAAAAATTAAGCGCATTTAGACGCGTTCATAAATCGAAACGCGTTTGAAACGTCCAATGTCATCTTATTTTTGGATGCGTTCAGACGCGTTCAAGAAAAGAAACGCGTTTAGATGCGTTTTATAAACGCGTCAGGACGCGTCAAATGTTTCAGTTCTGACGCGTTCATTGCGTTTATTGTATGCGTTTTAAACGCGGTATGGATGCGTTTACAAACGCGTTTAATCTCAAAAAATTTTCACATGGGATGTTAATCTTTGCTGATGATTGTTTTTGAGACGAAATACGTACTCGTCGAAATTTTATGGGAACTATTGATTGTTCAATAAACATATTCGACTCATATTCATTAGTCAGGTTACATAGAAGTGATTCAGTAGACAGACAACAAGTGTCATTTCAACAATGAAAGCGCACGTTGAATGAATGTGAATATACTTATCGACAATGCATTCATTCATTGGTTCCTCCTAAACAATCTATTACATCATCATTAGCTTTCTCTAATCCAATACAAATTAGATTTATATGAACAATATGATTTAGGACAATTTCATAATCCATCATATCGAGTATATTTATTGTTACAAAGCCATGCTTTACAATTTGTTTCATTGGTTTCATTATGTCCGTCAATGAATATAGGATGCACATCTTGATAAGTATCATAGAGCATACTAAATGGTGACCAAATGTAACGATCTTGTAGTGTTGGTGTCCATTCATCTTCAGTCTTCATACAATCAATTTTATCATCTTCAACCAACAGGAAAGACAGACACTTTTCTTTATTTGAGCATTTAAAACGATAATTGTGTCCAAATGAACAACTGTGATTATATTGTTCGTCGAAATCATAAAACAATCGAGAGTACCGTCGTCAACAAGTCTATGATTCAAAATGCATTTAGAAGAATTTAGACAATAGGAGAAGTTCGAATAGTACTGCTTTATATTGTAGTTTTCTACTGTTGAACATGCTTGAAAGATACGCTCAACTACTTGTATAAGTTCATTCGAATTCGAATAATCTATTTCGATAGTTTCCATTTTCGTGAAACAAATCATAGAAGACCAACAATCATAATTAAATGAGAGTTATTGCTATATAAAAATTATACTTATTTTCCGATGAAATAAATGGAAATGAATCACAAATATCATCATCATTACATGTAAACTGTATTGAATGACAACATATACGTTCCTCGCACAGAAATGAAGGATTTGATGAACAATGTGATATTAGACTATGTAATGTTTCCTAACTTTCATCGAAATAAACAGGATGAACAGGACTATCCTTAAACATACTACTATCGCCACCAAAATAAAATGAACGCGAGTGTGTTTTGAATATCTCGAAAACGGAAGCAGTAATCGATCTGAGGTTTTCAGCATTCGAAACACAATTATGGGAGAAATACACTGATACTTTCTTATTGCAATAGGATCTGTAATTTAAGGTTTCAAAATCTTAAAATAATTGTTTTATATCGTCAGAAAACTGAAAACACTGTTTTGGAGTGATCTAAGATCAAAAGGCCAAAATACAGGATCTCTAGAGAAGCCCTTTAACTCATCAATGGAACATGTTAGAGACGTCGGTTTAGCGTAGATCGAAAGAGAATATTTTTCTGTATCGAATCCTTATATTACAGATGCTATTGCAATAGGAAAGTATCAGTGTATTTCTCTCACATTTGTATTTCGAATACTGAAGACCTCAGATGGATTGCTGCTTTCGTTCTCGAGATATTCAAAAAACACTCGCGTTCATTGTATTTTGACGGCAATAGTAATATGTTGTTCATATCTGCAAGGCCGTTTGGGCACGAAATATATTTATTTGCCACAAGTGAATGTGTCTGACTGATAATCACATGTACTATGAAGTATTGTCTTATTGCTTAAAAAGTTCGTTGCTGTGCATAGAATGATATCTAATACAATGTAATCATAATATTCAACATTACTATTATCTTCTGTCTTGAATGAAATAGACTACGATTAGAGTCTGCAATGCTTATACAACGACACAATTTTATGTTTGTTAATAAAGAAGCAGTATATCATTTGCAACGAACAAGAAAGTGTGTATAAAATCTATCAAACATGTAATGATATAAAAGAAATGTGACATCTGTTGCAGGGAATATATTACAAAGAAAAGAGTATAGAAGAGATCATATTCATCAAATTGAATGTCAAAAACAATAATTTATTATTATAGCATGTTCCATAATAATAAAGTTGTTATCATTCATAGCTACGATGTTCGACGATTAAACATTTGAAATCTCTTATAAATCTTCATATACGTTCAAAAAATTTAATTTTTGTTTTTTAATCTTATTGAACACAATACAACAGTGATGGTTTTGAGTTTGTTTGTCTCTTACTTTTTCATCAAAGCAACAGACAAATGCAGTCAACGAATAGTTTTGCTAATAATACAAACAATCGACAGGTTTTTTTTTACAAAAATAACCTATTCTTATCTTTAATTTAATCGTTTCATACTTAGTATGTTCCAATATCTGTCTGTAAGGAGCATCTTATCGCAAGAAATAGTTCTTTTTCTTTTGTTTTATATAAGACTAATTTATATATTTTTAATTTGTTTAACATTAATTGATAACCTTTGTAAATCTCTTTCGAACACTGTTTAATAAATATATACTAATTTGGTAAGAGCATTTCTCCATTTGTTGAATCTCAATTTTTATCATATTATTAAAAAGTTATCATAATTTTTTTTTAAATTTTAATAATTATAACAAATCTTCGAGTTTTTGATAGAAATCAATTTTATTATCATCCCAAGTAGTGAAAAGTCCATAAGCCTTGAAAAAAGTTTCAGTATAACCTTTACCAATATTATATTCGATACTGCCAAGACAAAGTGCTAGATCATGATAACGATCTGCAATTCCAGCACGTCCAAGATCAACAAAACCAACAACATTACAATGTTCTTCATCAATAATGATATTTGGTAAACAATAATCACCGTGTGTAAAAACAAGATCTTCTTCAGGTATGGTAGTGATTAATTCAGCTAGCAGTTTATCACTTGTTTCTGTTTTAAGCTTGTCAGCATTTTCTTCTAATCTCTTAGTAAGATTCATATTAAAGGGACAGTTAGTAATATCCACATTATCATGTAGATAACGAAGAGCATAAGCTAATTGTGAGACTAATCTGTTTGGATCATTCTTCCATTTCGTTTGAGCTGCATCTATTCCTGGTAATCGACTCATTATTAAATATTCATATGTATTGTCTATATCATAATTAATTATATCTGGTACCAATACTTTTCCTTTTAACCATTCCATTCTAGATTTTTCATTAAAGAGTGTATATTGATTTGTTTTTATTTGTATTTTTAATACAAATGTATTGTTTTGATAAACTTGTGCATTGGATTGTCCAATAGTAATAGGTTGCCAGTCAACATTGCCATATTCACATTCAAGTCTTTCACTTAGTTTTACTTTCATTTATATCTATAAACATACTTATATATGATTAAACTTAGCTTTTAGTTACCAATAAAACATTCATTTATTATTTTAGGAAAATAACTTGAACTTTTTATTATTTAATTACTCGATTATAAGACAGACGATAGATGATAATATTAATAAAAGACCTTCAAAATATAGACAGTAATATGTCATAGAAGATAAGGAATGAAGAGATTATTTGACAAATAAAATCAATGAAAGAAAGATGTCAGTTCATGCAGATGAATTGACTGAAAATTTATGTCGTTACATATCAATGTATTTAAAAACAACCAAATAAGATGTTTTTGATTTGACTTCCTTATTTTACATACATCTCATACGTGTTGATTATTATCAATTTGATCTACTTTAGTTTTTATAGAGTTATCCATACATGAGTTCAGTTTTCTGAATGATTATTGAGTATTCGAAATTTGAGTATGGAACAGATATTTCTTTTGTGACATCTGAATTGTTTATAAAAAAGAAATTCAATGGCATAAATGTTTTGTCTATGCACCATCAAATCTTTTATATACATAGTCGAAAAATACCAATATTTGTAGAACATTGTTTTGAGAAGGATTATTAGACCATAATCACAAAACATTTTAAGAAATCACAATAAGGATCACTGTGAATTGTAGAGCTTTACAAGATTTCAAAAGATTTTGTGAGACTTCAAGCTTTATTAACACAGCTACTTTCTCTTTGCAGTAAGGAAATATTCGACAATCTTTCATAAAAGTTATGAAACCTCTGTTGTTATAATTCTTCATTTTCGTTTCTAATAACACTAAGTCCATATATGAACAACTAGCAGAAATATCTAGCATTGTCTGAGAAAGTTCGATCTTAATATATGCATAAAATTCTAATTTTTGTCCTGATTTTGATTCTGGCTCTTGGACGTATTTTAAGTCCCAATCCCGGCTACTTTCGCTATCAGCAACTATAAAGTCCTGATGTTAAAAAATTGATCAAAAATGAAGGACTCTTCGTCCCTATCCGTCTAGATGCAGAAAAACTGGATGAAACTTATTAGTTCTATCGAATTTTCATCTTCATCAAGCATTTGTAAGAGCATATACTTGTCTCGGCCATCACCGATCTCAACTGACATCAGTTGTGTCTCGTCACATTCTCGGTCTCGGAGATATAATTAGCAAGTTTCTTGGCAGCTGAGTTCCTATTGGTAATCGACCAGCCAATCAGATTTCGAAGCGAATGGACCCTGAACTCATGCTCAACACCCTCAAAAACCCTTAGGTTTATGCCTTGTGCATGTGCATAACGTGCTACTCAGTAGTGCTTCGATTGGACCCAATGCTGCAATCTCATTGATCAGATACAGAAGCAGGCCTTTTGCAGTACGAAAAGCGATGTTTTTTCAATTAAAAGTAGCCATTAATCTCCTACTGGATGAGAGGATAATCTCTGGAAAGCTTGGTTACATTTGCTCGTACCGTGTTCAAATGCATAAAGAACAGACAAACGAAGATTCTTCTTATATGTATATCCAAATAATTTCGAGAACTAAGGATAACCACCTCACCTCAACCCCTAATGGTGCCGACAAATTCTCGATCTTCCTCTGGAAGTGTCATGAAAAGCTTGATGTATAGAGAACAGACAAACATCTCTTTTTATATATATAAGATCTAGAAATCTTAAATACACTAGTGGAGGCACCCAATGTTGATGTTGATCACAAAAATTTCCTATTTTATGCCTAGTATATTAGAAAACGATGATCTTCTATACGCTATCAATTTCGAATGGCGTAAAGTGCGCCTGGGTTTCACTCCCTAATCATCTATTTTGTATTGTGGCATTTTGGCATTATCACTATGAAAAATCCATTGAGTGAGCATTTTGAATCGACATATGCGTTGAATCAGTCTTCTCCGATATCGGTCCCACTCAAAGAAACATTTAAGTCCCGGTTACATCTTTATCTTTTTCTTAATCTTGTTATGAATCTATTCAGGTTGTAGTCACACTTTACTTTCATCTTAGCCTTGTTCCTATCCAGAATCCAGTTCCATCTCGATCCTGATTCTCTCCTGCTCTTGTCGTGATTCTATTTCCACTCCGATCAAAAAGAAAACTTGGTTTTGTTTCAGAACCTACATAATCATTTCCACATTAATTCAGAGGAGAAAAGTCTCTCTGTAAAGCGTTGTTCTGATTTTCAAATATCCTTGTTGAAAACTTGATTAAAAGAATATTACTGAGTATAGAACTGTGTTAGAATTCGATTGATCAACAAATAGATCAATCAAGTTTGGATGGACTTGCATATCCTAGGATCTCTTGTGTGCTATTATGAAAATCTCAGTTTTTACCTTTGTTCGTTCTCGGCTTATTGACAAAACAACTGCATGCTCACACTTTTCGAATAAGAGATACATTATGATACTTCCATAATGAAGTCACCCAGCATCCCTAAAGTCAATACTTTCAATCATTGAGTAGCTCTTGATCCAAAGACAGCACAAATAGTTATAAGCGGAAAGAAGATAGTCTAAAGTTTGATTGAATTTTTCATAGTATCTAAAACTTTGATGGAAATAACGGTTTATTTAACCTGGGTGGAATTTCATCCCACCCCTTTACCCTCACTCATGATGATCACATCAACCTCCTCTTGATCTTTCTCTGAACTTGATGAAATACCATGAAAAGTTTGGTGACGCTAGCCATTACAGAGGCTGAGTGCATAGCGAGCATTCGATTTGGACAGTATCTTTCAATGAGAAATATCTAATAAATTGTGTAGAAACTATTTTGAAACAAGTAAGAGTTTTCAAACAGATATAACCACTATTTTTGACAATATTTGCCTTCCAAAACTTTTTGTCAGAAACTTTAAGAAAAGCAGAGTATACTAATATGTAAACCGCAAAAAATCCTATCAAATTCTCAACATAAATTTGGTACTTAAGTCCCATTGTTTAAAAACTTTAAAAACTAACACCTTCATGTCATACTTGAAAATACTGATACAAAAACTGTTTGTCGATGAGAAATTCAGTTATATATCGAATATTTCTAGATTATTCATAAACGGACTTATACAAGATGATTTCTTTTTCTAATATGACTATTTTTAGTCAGATTCTCAAATGTTTTAACTAATTCATAATCAAAATACAATTTGAAAGTTTCAGTCAAGCAGAATAAAACGTAATGTCTAGTAATTTATCATCAAATGATTCCTTGTCTTATTGTACATTTATATATAGAATTTCATTGTAAAACTAAGAGTGATCTAATTGATAATAGGTTAAATAAAAAGTATATTAGCATATAAAGATAAAAGGAGAAAAGATTTTTGTCTAGTAATGTATTTATATGCACGACTCTATTATTTAAAAAAATTCTCTTGCATCGATGTTCTCACCTTTTCTTATCACTACATTTACATGAGAAAAATCGCATAATTTTAGATGCTTTGAATATTTATCAACTTCAGGAATGAGTTGATAATGTATCAAATGATTACGACAATATTTCGTTGTTGAACATAAATCATCTTCAATTTGTCAAAGATTCATAAATTTCTAAACGAAATGTATTTAAATAAATGAAATTGTGTGGCAACAATCAACAATTGTTTCAGGACATGTTACTATGGTGAAAGCCAATTCAATTTCAGTTACAACAAAATTCTCTTTTTCATCTTCACATCTTGAGATGCCTTTCTTTTTTTCTTTTGATTATAATTGTTTTTCATAAATATATTTTTTAAAAGATTGAATGAAGAATAAAGAAATTAAAATTCATCGAAAAAAAAAAGATGAAAGACTTCACATATAAATTCTTGCATTTGTTTTATGTCTCACATCATTTGTTAAAGTAACGGAAAGCAACAGCAGACGAAGAGGGTAAGTGAAACATTTAAAAAATATTTCAATAAAATGAAATAAATCCACTTCTCGAATTTAGTCACATTAAAGACAGATCTATAAACAAAGCTTTGATTTTGTTAGAATCACTTTTAATCCTTTTGTAATATATCTACAAGAGAGTTATGAATACATCAAATTTAAGGAACCTGATCCATAATCGATTTTCTACTTAGAACGGTTCGTTTAGATTGAAATTCTCAGAAATGGTTGGTCTTAATGAGAAAACTTTTGATAAAAATTCTATCCCGACATCTCACAATTAGGTATGCAACAATTTCAGTTCTGAACTGGAGACTGGGAGACCCTCAGGTCCTCATTCACTATATTATAAGAGCATTCTTATATCGTCCACTGCTACATTATCGCAGCATCCCTACGTTGTTAAGGTCAAGATTATGGGACAGGCTTCCGTCCTCCAACGCTTTTCCTTGATTGTTGTTACAGTGATACCGACGAAAACAACCACATGCTTATTCAAGAGGTAGTATTTCAAATCTATAGACAAGGAAAGTAGCGGAGCACGTTACTTGTTCAAAAGATTGATGAGGAATTTTGACCAAATGGAGTGTGCTAGTTTTTCGATCCAGGAGAAACTCCATATATGAAAAGATTAAGTTATGAGAAAGTAGGAACTAAACGTGTGGTAAATGCTCATGAATCAGCACAAAATTTCATAAGAACGACATCAAATTCATGAGTTAACTCAGCTCTTTTGGTCTAAATTCGAGTTTTCATCAATGTTATCAACACGTGACGGACATCGAAACGATGCGCTCTTTACTCAACGGTAGACTCTTTCTAGTACATTACGAACAAAGAAACAGTCGTTTTCGGCATTATCACTCTCACTACAATCGAGGAAAAAGCGTTTTGGGATCGAAGGCTATCCCATAATTTAGACATTGACAAGTTAAGGATACTATTAATACAGCATTCGAGGATCTATGGGTACCCCATAACATAATATACTAGATATATCTCGTGCTAATTGCTCGGTTTCTTCGGTTGTGGGCAAAGTATGATTATCGTGTGTTGTGTAATTCAAGAGAAGTGTGTAGATGTCCGTTAACATTATTCAGGAAACACTGTAAGGAAGTGTGTTTGACTTGTGACTCGAATATGTCCATGTTTCATCTGAATAGTAGCAGAAAGATTACTTGCTCAAATCTGATTGATCGAAAAAATTAACCAATGAGAGAGAGATCAGACGTGACACCCGACATTATAATATAGTATATGAGGACCTAAGGGTCTCCCCAGAATGTTGCGGATGAGGATCAAAGGATATCTTTATAATATAGCATATAGGGACCCAAGGTTATCCACAAAAGATTTGTTACTACTCTAAGATAGAGCCAATGCACTGCTTAGGACGTCGAGTTCATAATTTGTACACAGCTTCTTCAATACAAATTTATAATAAATCATAGATCAGTTATATATATATACCCAGTCGGACTGGGTATCCAGTTAACTGGACTAGCGCATACCTACTCATAATAACTAAAATGTTTCCCTGATTTATGGTTTTTGAAATGAATTTTACAATGTCATCGTTGTAAAAAGAGTTCAGAATGATCTCAAATTAAAGTTAATATATATACGTAGATTTTATCTAGACAGGATTTTGAATTTGCTTTTTATTATGTTAAAAAAGCATATAAACAAATGTGATTCTATCATAGTAAATCTTACTTCTCTCAGAACAACAATTAAATATAAAAAGTCAAATGAGACAAAATTTTACTCTCATGTAAACCTCTAAAACATAAAATACTACTAATTTATAGATTGAGCAATGGAAGAGTTATTTGAATTTTTCTTCCGAAAAAATATGTTTTGAGAGTATATGTCAAATAAAGTAAGAAAATGATTTTTTTGTTGACAATACAGGATAACTTGTATGAAGATAGCACATTTTCAGTATATTTCAGTGGACATTTTCGAATCACCTTACAAATTAAGTAAGTTAACATTATTTATCATACGTACGACGAAATATTCCCAAATGATTCTGAGTGTTTGCCTTTGTCTTTGAGTTATATTTAGATATTCGTGAGATTAAGAAAGCCTCCAAACTGTTCGTATCTATGGCTCTCTATTCTCGAGATATCATCAATGACTATATCATGAAAAAGAAGCCTTTTCTAACTTTAGATTTTTTTTCATTTTAATTGTTTTTCAGTTATCGTTCAGTATTTATTTTTGAGTCATTGAACTTGTGATTACGTTTTTCGCTAAAAAAAGTATGAATTTAAAAAAAAAAAGGACTATAGTGCCCTGCCTCTTGAGATGCTCTCTCAGACAAAAAAAAATTAAATACATTGATCAAACTCGAACCGAGAAATCCTTGTACAAAAATGAGCTATTTTTTATCTTTGTTTGGTCGATACCTCTGTCAAATTTCAGTGTATTGAACTGAAAATTTTACCACAGCTTTTCCACTTCAGCCCCAACATATGCTCTAAATTTCAGCCTATTTGAACGTTCCTGGGCTGAGATCGATTTTTAAGGCAAGGGTAGGAGCTTGAATAAAATAAAACAATGAAAATGACTTAAATGATAAAATCAAATTTTCTTCGGGTTTTATGGATCGGGCGGGGTGGTCTAGAAGGTTTGTTTACGGGAGAACGGACGGGACGAGGCGAGGCCGGGGCTGGTAATGCTCAAAAAAATAATCCACGGGGATCGGCAGAGCGGGTTAACGAGTTTTAGTGGGCGGGACCCACGGGGCATAAAAAAAACACTGCCCCGCACGTCTCTGGTTCGTATAAGAAAAAACTCGATGTATCTACCTATCATTAAAAAAAATAAGTTGATAAAGTTAAATATGATAGTGCAAATATCGTCAAAAACATTTAGGAAGGGACTTTCAGAATACACTGTAGAAAATATTGAGCACTTTTGTCATGCATCCTCAGGACTACCTGTACAGTATATAACTTTATATTATTCGTTTAATCAGACTCCCCAGCATGCCGGCAGGAGCGAAAGTGGCTTCAGCATATCACACAGCATACGAGTGAGGACACAAATGGTTTCAGTATAGAGCATGGCGTGAGATTCCATCGAAGAACATTGTTGAGCACATTGAAAGACATTAGGATCAGGTCAAACGCTCACGGATCACGTTACTCTCGTTTAACACGGCAGTTCGTTCTATTCTACTGGCATCTGTTGTGTAGTGTAGAATGAATGATGTTCTCAGAAAGATGGAACGTCATTGTTAAAATGCGTTCAAAACGATAATGCTCCCATAATTTAGCCAAATAAGAGCTCGTATAACTATTTCCTGAAAACTGCAAATGCCATGCATCAGATTTACATATCAATAAGAAAAAATTGACAGTAACTAAATATGAGCTTACGTTCAACCTTCTAATCATTATGACACCGAGGTTAGAAAAAGTCTAACAGACGACGATTCTACGTACTGCGAATCCGGAAAACTATACGTTAATCCTTCGAAAGCATTAATTCTGTTACACCAATATTTTAAAAATTTCTCAGCAGCCACCATTTTCAAAAAAACGAAAATCAGCTGCTCGGTTGCTGTCACAGAGAAGATTTTTAAAGTGATACAAGCCGGCGCAGCTGAGTGAAAATTGAGAACTGTTGCTCACCGCTACCTTCCCATTCCTCGGGTCATAACTTCAGTAGTACATAAAAAAAATAAGAAAAAATGTATAAATATTCTAGTATGTTGAAAAAATTCTAGAAAATCCAGTATCAAATTCATTTCTATTTTTTCAGAACGGAATACTCACAAAAAAGAACGTTGACCAGTGGTAGAGCTAGGAATAGTAAAATGGGCTCAATCCCTACAAACTTTTGAACCCTTCTCTTCCTCCAGCGAAATTTTTGACACATACTTTACTGAATATGGTGGACTCGAATGCCCAGAAACAAGATTGATCTCTCTAGTCCACAATCGTACGAAGGATTAAGTCACTCCGAACCCAAAATTCTGGCTCTGCCACTGACATTGACACCTATAAATTTAAAGTCCCTATTAGAGATAACAAACATTCTTCAAGATGTACTAAGAAAAACCTGCTGCCTGATGACTTCAATGAAAATTAGTCTAATATGATGAGTTTCTATTAGTAACGCATCTCAGAGCTTAAATTATAGGAAAATATCATCTCTATTTCTTCAATTGATTACTCAAACTTTTGTTGAAAACTATTACCTTTCATTAAGGTAAATCATAAGTACTTTATGTATCATTTTTAGAGAAGAGTCAGCAATCCATATTATCAAAAAAAGAACTGAACAGCAAAGTCATTCACATATCGATTCGCATCATTTAAAACCAGAATGTAAGTGATAATATGAATATTCTATAAATTAGATGAAATGTATTAATTAGGTCGGGACCAATACACGTGCAGCCTACCTATCATTTCGAAAATACATTTGCTCCTCAAAGTGGTGAAAATATTATACGAGTGTATGAATGTGAGCAAGGATGTTCCCGCTGTTGCGGACCAAAAACCAGTATTGCATTAACGAATAATCGAATTATCGAGCGTCACAAGCAACCGAATGCATGCTGTGGTTGTGTGGAAGGTGCTCATGTTGATACAACTGTTTTTCTACATGATATAGAACTGATGCGCGAAGCAGCACGACAATCAACTAACTGTTGCTTTGCTTTCTTCCTTTCCTGTATTACTTGTACATGCATATGTTTTCTGTGTGGTATATGTTGTGGCTCATGCTGTTCATGCTGTGGTGATGTTCCTAAAACACTCGAAGTCAAAGGTGGATTCGGATCCGAATACCTAACCATTAAGACAACTGAATACCTTAGTGCCGCTCAAGATATAACAAAAATGATTACATCGATGAAGAGTAAATAATAAAGATGGCTGCTAAAACTGACTCAATATATTATCCTATCAAATTATTTCTCATTATTTTCAATTTTATTATTTATCTGAATGCAAATAACCTTTTAATTAATTATGAAACATTTACTAACATTTCTCTTATCTTTTTCTGATTTAAACATCATTATATTTAATCTGATGCACATTTATATTTTATATATCTTAGTTTGATTTATAAGATTCTAATAAAAGAAATTATGATTATTAGAAACTTAGATTCATGAGTAATAATAAATATTTGATTATTGAAATAAAACGAAAATGATTTATTCAAATGATATTCCAGTAAGTACATTGTGAAGCAGTATTTTGTCCATAAAAAGATCATGCGGCACTTATGTATTGAAAGATTGAATCGATTGAAAATCATTTTCTATATGTTGCTAAATAAATCCGAATAATTTAATTATTTAATCAGAAAATTGAAGCACTAACAAATCTTTATAATGTTCGCAAGTATGTAGTCATGGATGAAGAAAGATAAAACCAAAATCAAGCTTAGTAGAAAAATATATATCTCGAAGAATAAATCCTATTCTGCGATGCTGAACATTGTACAACTGGTTTTGCCATGAAATCAGTCCCATTCAATTTCGGCAACTCAATCGTCTTTCAGATCTAAGGGGTTCGTTCAAGATTGATCGAGCTCCGTCAATTCCAGGAATTCCGATCCGAAATTACATCTCACCCTCACACTCAAGATATCTAGACACGCGTGTATATGTATGGCAGCGAGATATTTATCGCAGTTAAATGCGAATAGAAAGCAACTTTGTAAACGCTGAAGTAACCAAAGTTTGATTATGATAGTCAATATATTTATGCCTCATTTGATTGCTTGTAAATGTATACACGAGAAAATGCTTATTTTTTTAAGTATGAGGCGTATTTGAGCTATCCTAACTATTATTGGAGCAATTATTTGACATTATAATGGACACCTCTCTCAGATTCAGGCTTTGATAATAACACGAACGTATACTTAAGAAAAGAACGATAGAGCAACTGCCGCTCTCTTCGAAATCTTTTCTTTTTTCTTTTCCTAACAAAACCGAATGAACTATAGATCGAAACTACCTTGAGTGTTCCAGAAAAATGGTTTTTGCTTAATATCGCCCTCCCCACCTCCTTCCAAAATTCCGGATTCATCACTGATTAGTAGGCAACGTGTATGTAACGGTCTATAGCGTTACTAAGGATACCCGTCATGTCTGTGCGGGAAGTGAGAGAGTGGTAGGTGCGACTCTCTAATCTTATACTTAGGCATGCACCCAAACTCAATAGCCAAATTTGTATATTTCAAAATTACTTTACTCTTTATAAATTATATTAACAAATCGTCGCGCCATTAATATAGAAGGAAGTCTGTCCTTGACAACTAAGCGGAGAATGATTAAATGAACTGTTTGGTTAAATAAGAAATTCAAAGGAAATAGAACCAGCTCCTAAACACAAGCTCATTGGATTTGGGTTTTTTGATTGATTCTAGCACGTACTCTAACATCACTACCGAAATCTCTTTCTTGGTATTTTGTAGTTTCACTTCTGTAATTAAATTTTTTACGGATAGAAAAATGTTGTGTCCTGTCATTCGGCAGATAAAGAGTTTTTTTTCCTCACTTAACGGGTGCGGCAGGATAAATGACGATCTAGTATTTTCGCGACATCTTCCTTATTTCTCACTCCATTCGACCTTTTTCTTTTAAATGTGCGCCGTCTATAGCTCTACAAATCCTCATAGTTCATCTAAATATCCAAAATACATACAGATTTTCCAAAGATAAAAAGTAAAGACCTTCAAAAGGTGGTACTCCGAAATAAATTTATCATGATTTAAACGGTGGGCTCGGTTTAAGAACAATCGAAAGATGGTGTCAAATGATCCAGCGGCCAGGCACTATCACATTATCAAAACTACCAGATGCTCCTCGTTTGGGTCGAACACAAGGGAACATTCAAAAGGTAAAGAACCGGTTACGTCGAAAAAAAAGGTGTCAGCTTGAAAAATATCGATGGAGCTTGATATATCTGAAAGAAGTGTTCGGCGAATAATGAAAAACGATTTAGGGTTATATCCCCATAAAAAAAGTAATCAAATCATTGCTTTCCTATCACCAAAAGCTCAAACGGGAACAATTTGCAAATTGGATTCGAACAAATTTCCGAAAAGAAGACACATTAAAAATTCTCTTTTTGGATGAAAAAATGTTTGACATTGATAGTGTTTATAATATCCAAAATGATCGAGTGTGGGCAGTAGATCATGCTGATACCGATAAAAATGGTGGCATTCAACAGAGACGAAAATTCCCACAAAACGTAATGGTTTGGCTAGGTGCCTATTCCAAGGGTCTCACACCCTTGGTATTCTTGGATGAAGGAACAGTCGATCACACTGTTTCTATCGAAAAAATGCTTCCTGTTGCTTTAAAATATGAGAATCAATTTTTCGGTAGTGACTGAACCTATCAACAGGATGATGCCAAGCATCACTCGCATCATTTATTACAAAAATAGTATCAAGACAATTTTCCATCATTTATTGAGAAAGACAGACGGCCATCAAATAGTCCAGATTTAAACCCACTGAACTATTCAATTTGGAATCAGCTGCTCAACAGCATCAATTGGAACGAAGTCTACTAAAAAAAACACTGATTTAAGGACTAAAATCGTCAGTTAAAAAAGTTTCTGAATCTGTTGTTTTCGAAAGTTGTGCATGTTGGACCAATCGATTGTATTGTCTTTATCAAAATGATGGAAATTATTTACGTTGATAAAAATAGTATCACTTTGTAGAACTTTGAAAGACGATTCTTTTGTAAAAAATGGGAGCCCAATCGGACTAAGATTAAAGGAGATATCGGCAGTAAGAGTGATCTAATTGATAATAGGTTGAATAAAAAGTATATTAGCATGTAAAGATAAAAGGAGAAAAGACTTGTCTAGTAATGTATTTATATGCACGACTTTACCATTTAAAAATTTCTCTTACATCTATGTTCTCACTTTTCTTGTTACTTTATTTACATAAAAAGATGAGCATCATTTTAGATTTTCTGAGCATTTATCGACATCATAAATGAGTTGATAATGTATCAAATGATTACGACAATATTTCGTTGTTGAACATAAATTATCTTCAATTTGTCAAAGCTTCATAAATTTCTAAAAGAAATATATTTAAATAAATGAAAGTTTGTAAAAAAAAACAAAAACTTAACATTGAAATTGTGTGGCAACAATTAACAATTGTCTCACGATCCGTCACTATGGTGAAAATCAATTAAATCTCAGTCGAAACAAATTTCTCCTTTTTGATATTCACATCTTCAGATTTGTTTTTGCTTGTATTTCTTTCAATTATAATTCTTTTTCTTTATAATTGCATTTCTGAACAAATCGAATTAAAAAACAAAAATAAAAATAAAAATTCCGTGATAAAAAAGGCGAGAAACTTCATATATAAATTCTTGCATTTTTTTATGTGTGCAACATCAATTGTTAAAGTAACGAAAAGTAACAGCAGCCGAAAAGGGTAAGTGAAACATTTTTTGAAATATATTGCAATGCAATAAAATAAATTGATTTCTGAAATTTAATCACATTAAAGAAAGATCCAAAACAAAGTATTGATTTTGTTAGAATCACTTCTAACCGTTTTCTAAAATATCCAAAAGAGAGTTATAAATGAATAAAATGTTTTCTTCTCTTTTTTTTCAAAATTATTAATTAAGCAATAGTGTAAAACTCATTAACTCAGTTCGAGTATTAAAATTTTATTCGAGTTTTAAACTTTAAACACTCGAGCACTTGAGATTTTAACTATTCAGCCGCCATGGCTGAAAGGTTACGTTGTTCGACACGTACCCATAAGGTACCGTGTTCAAACCTCAGTGCTACCGGCCATAAAATGACCTTGGACAAGTCACTAACAGTTAATTGTCTCGGATCACCCATCCGATAGCATACTGATTACATTGTTGCCATACCGTATAGCTCCTGTAGCTGGTATGTGGTTAGTCAGTGTGTATGGGGAGCTCAAGTAATTGAGTGAGAAGAATCCTGCGTCAGGCCGGCCTTCTGTCCAGAGCTGCAACTAGTTATAGTTGTAGGAAAACTATCGGGCTTATGAAACTGTCCTTGAACAGCACCCTATATACTGAAAGGTAGCCGAAAGGCAAGGGTATCCTTCTTCTTCTTTTAACTATTCAACACCCTGCCCTCGCCCTTTTGAGATTTTGTACTAACTTCCTCAATGGGTTTCCCTCACCCTCAACTGATGCTACGTGATTTTACTTCCTGTTCCCTCAAAATTGTCAATAGTTAAATAGGTGAAAACTCGAGTAGAGTTTTCGAGCTTTACATGTGTGATCGCTGCATTGGATTCATGATATTTATTAAATTAATCGATCTACAAAAAAAAATCAATTTAATATACCAAAATAATTCTACATAAAAGCATTTTGGTTAAACGAGAATTCAATCTTACTGTTTCGTTATTTCTAAAAATGATGATCCTACCTTTTTATCTTATAAACAGCAAACGAACAGAGCCAGCTATTAATCATAATCTGAAGACAGATATAGTGGATAATATTTTTGTTTATCGTCCAACTAGCGTATTTATTTTCTTTTTTCATTCTTTCTTTCTTTTATTGAACCATTTTGTCTTCAAAGAGAAACTGTTTTAGTTTGGAAGAAATATGAGTTCTCCTTGAATATCAGTATATGAGCGATTTCAACAAATATATTATACTAGCGGAGATACCCGCTGCAAAGAGAATATGGTTGCAGTTTTGCATCTTCAATGCGACTTTTTCTGCTGTACGTAACACGTCTTTTATAGAACTGTTTCCCCTGTGGGTGAACCATCTGCAACAGAAATTTTCGCGTCACATCTGAAACCTCTTAGACCGGACTTTTACCAGCATGCGTCAGGCATCTTTAACAGGATTGTTCCTGCTATGCGTTAGGAGTTCGCCATTGGACTCTTCTCGCCGTACGTGATACCTCTTTCACAGGACTTTTTTCACTGTACCTGGAACCTCTGCTACAGAGCTTTTCCCACCGTGCATGGGTATCTTTCGCAGCACTTTTCCCGCTGTGCGTGGAATATCTTTCACGAAGCTTTTCCCGCCGTGCTTCAGGAATTTTTCAGAGCTTTCCCGCCGTGCATGGGGTATCTCTCACAGAGCTTTTCCCACCGTACATGGGTATCTTTTGCAGAACTTTTCTCACCATATGTGGGGTGTCATTCACACAGCTTTTCCCGCCGTGCGTGGAATATCTTTCGCTAAGCTTTTTCCGCCGTGCTTAAGGAATTTTTCAGAGCTTATCCTTCTGTGCGTGGGGGGTATTTTTCAGAGTTTTTCCCACCGTGCGTGGAGCATCTTTCACAGACCATTTCCCACCGTG
>JAJEKB010021019.1:523708-691805 GCA_022393335.1 Macrotrachela quadricornifera
TTCCCACCGTGCGTGGAGCATCTTTCACAGACCATTTCCCACCGTGCATCAGGCATCTTCAACAGGACTCTTCTCATCGGGCTCAAGCTGACATGCTCACTCGCATCCACTCTGGACACGATCACTTTCAAATTTACATTGAATTGCGTCATTTGATTAGAAAGTGACTAAAATCACGGTCTCGTACGACTTGGATGAAGTTTCACGCACGTCTCCCTTTCTCACCGCCAATCACTCAGCTGACTTTCCTTAGCACTCAAGGAACTGATGCGGATAGTTCCGTGACGCTATCTCTCACGATGACTAAATACATAGCGAACAGACTCATAAGAATCTCGATCTGTATTGATCGCGATGAAATTTCACCCAGTCCCTTCCACGCACCCCGTTTGGTGGTTCCAACCTCACGATGACTTTACTCAGAAGCTAAGGAAGTAGTGTGGAAACTTTTGTGACGCTAGCTATCGCACGGACTGAATGCATAGCGAACAGACAAACGTTCTTCCTTAAATATATAGATACGTCATCGTTATGAATCAAGGAAACGCTTGTATACATTTCTTTCTCTTATAACCCATTAGAAACCTTCGGTTTTCACATTTAGACCAAAGAATCATCGATACAAAATGATTAATCTTAGAATCATAACAAATTCGCTAAATTTCTGAAAATTCATGTAAAGTTCATTACCATATGGCATGGGTAAAATTTCACCCAAACACCCCCATCCTACCCCTATTCATGGTAACAGCACGCTATAAAGCTATCGCTTCACTCAGAAAAGCACCGTGGAAAGTTTGGTACTGTTAGGTAACACACTACTATCTGGGCGAGATTTCAGCCACATCCCACACCCACCTACCTCACACCTTCGGTGGATGACCCAGCTGTGACCTTCCTCCGGGCCTGAGGGTGCGCCATGGAAAGTTTGGTGACGCTAGCTCCTATAGGGGCCGAATGCATGAAGAACAAACAGACGAACTTTCTTCTTTATATATATAGATTAGAAGCATTCCAATTACACATTTAAACCAAAGAATCATCGATACAAAATAATTCATCTTAGCATCATAACAAAATTCGCTAAATTTATGAAAAATTCGTGCAAATTTCATTGTCATATAGTTTGGGTGAAATTTCACCCAAACGCTATCATACTACTCCTATTAATCGTAACAGCACTCTATAAAACCACCACTGGACTCAGAAAACCACCGTGGAAAGTTTGATAGTGTTCAGGGCTGCCAAATCCAAATTTCAAAAATCAGTGGTTTTTTTTGCAAAAATCAGGAGTTTGCCAGGAGATTTTTACTGAAAAATTAGGAGGTGGTTATTGAAATTAGAAAATAATTCAGTGGTCTTCTCTCAAAGAAAACTGAAGTTTTCGTTTATATAATCAATTATTATGTTCTTCTACTAAGTTCGTGATGATAAAATATCCGAAATGATATATATAAGAAAGAAAAGGATAATTACGTGGAATTTATTTTACTACTCATTTCACAGTGGTTCATTAGAATATACCAACAAAATATAAAATGAAGTTTAATTAGACACCGATATGAAACTAAACAAAATGAGCATATATGAACAATAATTTATCAACTATACCGTTCGTGGCACTTTTACAACATGGCCATTATGGGTGGTATTTTAACTTATTTTCTTCAAAAAAAGTAAAGTAAAGTTCCACCCCTGATGACCATAGACGACGGGGTCATGATGCCTGAGTAGGCTTGAGCCTACTCTAGATTGGACAGCTAAAGACTTGGGTAGGCTCGTAGATGGGATAAATGGAGGCTTAGATAGGCTCGAGTTCACCTTAGATTGGAAAGATATAGGTTTATATAGGCTCTATTAATAGGCGATAGAATCGCAAGGCTTGAGTCGGCTAAAGCCTACCCTATGTTCATAGATTTCATAAACTATGGTAAGCTCAAACAATTGCTTTTTATTGCATCAGATTGATAGATTTGTGCAGTACATTAAAATTCTTGCATAGGCGTCAAAATTTCTTGCCGCTTTCGGTGGCAAATAGTAACATTGCTTATTGAAACAGAATTAGAAACTGTTTTTGAGAAAGCCTTGAGTTTTGTATGGCTAAATGTTGAATCTCGGATCAGCCATGACTTAAAGGGGCATTCTTTCGTAAAGAATAAGGAAAGCACTGCATGAAAAACTGAATCATATCAGCTAGTAATTGCTAAAGATTTCCATCACTTTTAGCGACTAAGCTTACATACCTAATCATTAGTGTTATGAGAACAACTTTTCTCGATTACTGTTTCTGTTTCTCAGAAAAAAAAATTGTTGTTCCCGTCCGTATATTTTCATTCTGGGAAAAAAATTTTGCTTTTCCTCTTAAAGTCTCGTTTACGGAAAAAAATGTTGTTCTTGTTCTTACAGTCTCGTTCCCTGAAAAAAATTATTCTCACTTCCGTAAGCAGCAGTGTAAACCAATCCATAGATCGGCGGTATGTAAGTCTGATTTTATTTATTTCTTTTCGGCAGCGGCTAAAAATGCTCAACTTTTTTGTCTGTTGACAGGAACGAGTGAATTTGTTGGACGACTTTTTTAAGGTTTTCTTATTTCCGAGAACTTATTGGATGAAAAATGAGAACACAATGGTAGAGAATACACTGATAAAAAATTAGACAGAAACATCGTCAAAAAGTAATCTTAGGCATCGAAAAATCTTCAAAACTGTCAATTTTTTGTCCAATGGATACCGGTGGCTTAGCTCGCCGGTGTATACCTCTAACCGTAAGACTTCAGCAATTTATATTCCTGTTTTATTTTTAGATTTTAGGATAACTATGATACGATTTCCAATCAAAAATATAATTATGATTGGAGCTGCAGTGGGTTAGTTTATATAAAAAATGAAAAGCTGTTACATAAACATATCTGAATACATATGAAAACGCGAAAAAAAAGCGGGAAGACCAATACTTAATGGAGTTCTCATTTCCACTGGAAATGGAGCAAGAAAACGACGGGTATAGAAAAATATTCTCGCAAAACAAAATCTTTTCAACACAGCAAAAATACTCATAATGTAATATCGATTTTGTGAACACTGCTGATGAGACATTATTTTATTTTTCAGCAAAGCAGATGGAAAACAATTCTTGCGAGAGTTGAAAAACAATGAAGATAATCGTCGACATGTTTTCTTAAATGCACGTTTTTAGACATAAGTTGCAAATGCTTTTCTTATCCCTATCAGCGTCATACGCTGCGAATTTGTTTCAATAAATTTAAATTATTTAAAAGATAAATATAGAACTCTGTACGGTATGTATGAATTTGGTAGAAATAAAAAACGTCGAAAATAAAAAATATCGGAAGTGCTATTAATGTTGCTTCAGCGCTAACTAACCTTATATAAGCGAATCATATAGATGCTGCTTCCAATTACTCAGTCAGTGTTAGTGAAAGGGTGTGCTGAAGCTGTATTAGTAGTATTTTCGATATTTTTCTCTTTCGACGTTTTTATTTGTACCGAATTTCTATCATTCCTCTGTACGACTGAGATGAATACTCATTTTACTTCCTAATTATGTGCCAGCAAGATCGTACTTCACATCGTTTCTATTATCAGCTCACAAAAATTTCATGTGGCTGAAGGTCAATTCACAAAAAGCATTCAAGGTTGATATAGAAAAAGCGAACTAAACTAGTTTTTGTAAATGAGGTACATTTTCACTGCCAAGAAGATAAGCCCACAAATAAATGCCTGCTATCAGACAAAACAAGCAGAAATGACGTGGTTCTCATTGTTTGTTGTATTTATGAAATAGTGTGATAGTTCTCTTTTTATTTGTCTTATTGATTCAAAATATTACGATAATTAAGTAACAAAATTCTTAAAAATACAGGAGAAATCAGGAGAAAATCATAAAAACCAGTTCCTGGATCCAGGAGATTTTTTCACCAGGAGAAAAGTCTAAAAACTAGGAGTCTCCTGGCTAAATCAGGAGATTTGGCAGCCCTGGTAGTGTTAGTTAAGACAATACTATCTGGGTGAGATTCCACCCACACACCCAAACTCACACCCTGGGTGGGTGACCCCGCTATGACCTTCCTCTGGGCTTGGGGAGGCACCATGGAAAGTTTGGTGGTCGTAGCTTTTATAGGGACTGAATGCATAGCGAACAAACAAACAAACAGACAGACATTCTTCTTTATATATATAGATAGATGTATAATTTTTTCTCTTCTTGTCCTTTCTGTTCATGTTTCTATATGTTTATATATTTTCCATTTCTGCTGTATATATACGATTTTATGGAGGTGATCTATTCCTGCTTAAAATGGAATAATTTTCCGATTCATTAGTCCAATAGCTCAATACTGAAGAAAAAGGATAAGAGAAAATGTTAATATTCTGGTACGTTGGAAAAATTCTAGAAAATCCAGTATGAAATTCATTTCTATTTTTTGAGAACGGAACACTTAGAAACGAGAAACATTGGCCAGTGATAGAGCTAGGGATAGTAAAATGGTCTCAATCCCTACAAACTTTTGAACCCTTCTCTTCCTCCAGCGAAATTTTTGACACATATACTTTACTGAATATGGTGGACTCAAATGCCCAGAAAGAAGATTGATCTCTCTAGTCCACAATCGTACGAAGGATTGAGCTACTCCGAGCCCAAAATTTTGGCTCTGCCACTGTCGTTGACACCTATAAATTTAAAGTCCATATTAGATATAACAAACAGTGTTCAGAAAGTACTAAGAAAAACCTGCTGCCTGATGACTTCAATAAAAATTAGTCTAATATGATGAGTTTCTATTAGTAACGCATCTCAGAGCTCAAATTATAAGAAAATATCATCTCTATTTCTTCAATTGATTACTCAAACTTTTGTTGAAAACTATTACCTTTCATTAAGGTAAATTATAAGTACTTTTTATATTATTTTCAGAGAAGAGGCAGCAATCCATAATATCAAAAAAGAACTGAACAGCAAAGTCATTCACATATCGATTCGCATCATTTAAAACCAGAATGTAAGTGATAATATGAATATTCTATAAATCACATGAAATTTATTAATTAGGTCAGGACCAGTAAACGTGCAGCCTACCTATCATTTCGAAAATACATTTGCTCCTCAAGGTGGTGAAAATATTATACGAATGTATGAATGTGAGGAGGGATGTTCCCGCTGTTGCGGACCAAAAACTAGTATTGCATTAACGAATAGTCGAATTATCGAGCGTCACAAGCAACCTAATGCATGCTGCGGTTGTATTGAAGGTGCTCATGTTGATACAACTATTTTTCTACATGATATAGAACTGATGAAGGAAGCAACACGACAAACAACTAACTGTTGCGTTGGTTGTCTCGCTTCCTTAGCGACCTGTACATGCATATGTTTTCTGTGTAGTATGTGCTGTGGCAGCTGCTGTGGTGATGTTCCTAAAACACTCCAAACCAGAGGTGGATTTGGATACGAAAACCTAACCTTTAAGACGACTGACTACCTTGGTGCTACTCAAGAAATAACAAGAATGATTGCATCGATGAAGAGTAAATAATAAAGATGGCTGCTAAAACTGACTCAATATATTATCCTACCTATTTACTTTTTATTCTTTTCAATTTTATCATTTATCTGAATGCGAATAACCTCTTAATTAATTATGAAACATTTTCTAACATTTCTCTTATCTCTTTCTGCTTTAAACATCATTATATTTAATCTGATGCCCATTTATATTTTATATATTTTAGTTTGATTTATAAGATTATAATAAAAGAACTAATGATTATTAGAAACTTGGATCCATGAATAATAATAAATATTTGATTCTGAAAATAAAAAAGTGTCTATATACACATATGTGCACGTAGTTAGTTGGTTATGTACAGAGATGGTGAGAAGAGGTCGGAGCAGGGGAACACTTTTGAAACTGAAGTAAGGTTAAAAAGTTTTTCTTGTTGACTCGATTTTCTTGCAACATTAGCGAGGTTTCCTCAAAAACTAAAACTGAAGACCAAAAACTTTTTTACGGTGAATTTCAGGAGAACTTCCTACATCGAGACCATACCTCTAGATCGGAATATATATCTAAAAACCGGAAAACAATAGATCTAAAATTGGAGTATTTCAGCTATATTTTTCAAATTCAGGGAGGAGTGACCTTCCTATCTCCTCGGTTGTGCCGTCCCTGATTATGCCAGACTTGGAATCGGACCGATAGGTTGATACCTGACCGGTCGGTCTTCAGCGATTTTTTGCCAGTTTTTTAAAACTTTTTTTGGAAGCTAAAACTTGCTTATTTTGTTCATTTTTAAAGATTTTCACGGGATCAATGGTCAAGAGATTTGATCTGGAAAGTTTCCTATTGGCAAAACTTCAATCGAATTGATCATCCTAGCTCTAGATATTGACCAACACTTTCTCATCCTTCCATCAGAGACTCATATTATGTGGAATGAATTTATTATACTAACAACAAGTAAGTCGGATTTTGCAAGCTACTGTCAGTTTAAATGCAAGATTTTTCTTGAAATTTCTGAATCACCCGTATACAGTAATTTCAGCTAACTTTCATAGAAGCCCAATAGTCACCAATATACATATTCATGCTTTCATATTTAGATATCAATAAATCTTAAATAAGAAGTCTAATATAAAAATCTTATAGATTAGCACGTGTTATCTCTCTCTCTGCAACAGCATTGCTCTGTGGAGTGGAATATATTTAGTTTCGTTAAAGAGCTACGTCAGGGTTGCCATCTCATAAGGTTTTAAATGGGTACATAGGATATCTGACAACACAAGGTAATGCTGTAAACTATCCCTCAGAAAAAACATCGTTCTGTGAAACACTTTATATTGACCTTTTCTCTTGTAAAAAATGCCTGAGAATATTGTTTTTTTTCCTAAAAAAATAAAACGAGAAATAAAGCATTTTTCCGCAAAAAATCGGTTCAGTAAATTAAGTGAAGATGTTCAGTTAAAAAGGACACTCACTATAGTGATTAAATGGCATAAACCTTGTTATATCAGGTTGGCACGAGAGAATGGAAAATTCTTGCATTAGAGCTCGAGAAGTATGCGTTATCGGTCGAATGATGTGCTTAGATATTGTCACTTCCAATTAGTTTTTGTGCAAATAGGTAGAATTTTGGATAAGTTATTAAACTGTACAGGATTTAGCTTACTTCTCTCCACATCAAAAATTTCTTGTAAACTCCTAGAAAACATGTAATCTTCAAAAACCTGCTCAGGAAAAGACAGTTTTGAGCATGAAAATAAATTTTCATTATAGTTTCGTCGTCCAAGATAGCTATGCTTGTAAAAACTTGTTTGGAGGAAAAGATCTTGACAAAGAGAAAAAAAAGAAGTAAAGTCTGTTTTGTCGATTGCAGCGGCACAAATATTGACTTTCCTCTGAAGCACAATGCTTTGGCTGACATCTTAATGATTCCGCTTCATTCTAACACTTGTTTGAAAAGAAATGCTTTTCTCTGTACAATTCACAAAATTTTGTATCCACTTTTGTTTTCAAAAGCGAACGACTATGATAGAAATTATTACAAATAAAGCTATGCAAGCAGACTCGGAATCAGTATGTTGAATAAAAAAGTTATTCATCTATGGGTGAAGTGCATCCGCGTAGTTCTCAAGCATCGCAAAGTGAAAAATATTCCTATTCATTTTGCAATTTTCTTTTGTTCAGTTATCGTTTAATTTGGAATTTTGTCAAAAAGAAGCATTTTAGAGTTCAATATTGTCAAATAAGGTTCCTCAGAAGATCTCAAAGAAACCATTTTCGATTTCTCAAAAACCTATCAAATCAAAATTTTACATACTGGATTAGGGTTCTTCTCGACTACCCCATTCTATCTGTATTCCTTTCATGCCCGTCAATCATTTCTGTTCCAGTCATTATAATAAAAGCCTTGACACTTCATTTTATTGCTCGATGAAAATTCAAATTCAATTTCAACATATCGTCAAGAACTTCAGAGACAAAACCGAAAAAAGGCAAAATTCTGATATTTGTAAGTCACTTAAATCAATTCACATCTCTAAAAAATGATTTAAGGTTTTATAGACCATTTTTGAGCTTTCTGTTAAAACGTGACCCAAGAGTAATGTAGAAAAAAATTTAAATGGAGTACAAAAACGGCTACCCCAGAAATGCAAATTTTTGTGAGGTACAAAGGGTCGAACTGGGATGTAAATGGCAACATTGAACTAAGTATTTCAAATAAGAATACTTTAAGCCTATCAATTGTAAAGAAAACATATCATTATTTCAAAAAACTCTTCTGAATAGTAGCACACTAAATATGACAGATTAAAAAGAGAAGTCCTCGCCATTAGAAACTCCAAGAATTGTATGAGTTTCATACTGTATGTCTTTGTAAAGCTAAAGTAACAAATTATTTTTCAAAGCGTTGGTTGTTTAGTTGATACATGAGTGCACCGCTTTTTCGCCAGTTTAATCAAGAAGTTGAACTGGCCAGTTTTTTGCTGATCTAGGCAACCGCTTAGATCAGCTGGTCCGGTCCAGTTCGCCCTGAAAAGATCACATCGGTTCCAAATCTGTTATATCCTACATTTCTATGACAATATATAATCGTAAGACGATCGATACTAAAATGGCTTAATCAGCACTATTAATGGCAGCAGTTTCTTGTCTTAGAATATTCTATAATAATAGATGGAGCCTATTGAGATAATTGCGATCAAAAATTCAAAATTTCATTTTCTTTTTATCCCTTCTCCTTCATTTCATGTCATGGAGAGTTGATTTTTATATCATGGATAGAACAAAATGTCCTCTATCTGTTGACAAAAAAATCTCCAAATAAAGATTTATTATAAAAGAGTATAAGAGAAAATGCTGAAAGCTGTGTGTTCATAATCGAAATTATCCTAAATGGAATAATTCGGATCAGTCAGCTAAATTAGCTAGGAATTTTTTTCACTTTCGTATGAAAAAGAAGCATATTATTCAATAGCTCTAAGTCTTATCTATGGGACATGAAAATGTTTCAGCGAATGAACAAATCATTGTAAGACACTGAATAAAATTCTGAAATCATCTTAAATCATGTAAAATTGCATTTGGGGTAATTCAGATCCTAGTACCCATAGGTCATCATGTCTTATTCTATATAGATGCCTATAGCTCCTCAAGTTCTATATTATAGAGATATCCATATGTCTTTAAGTCCTATCTTATGCGAGCACCTATCAGGTCTCGAAACGACCCGATGTGTTTTATCCTACTTTTTACTTTCTATCAAATTTTATAGCTGTCATAAAGAATATAAAATATTTAAAAAGTTTTTAAAAGGGAAAAGCTATCCCATATAAAAAAAAGCGAATAAAAACCATTTTTAAATATTTTTAATATTCATTAAGTAAAATAAAGTCATTTTTTCCTACTATTTTTTCCTTTTTATAGTATTTTGTGATACGTTTTCCACTTAAAAACGTATTTTCTCATACTTTTCATGCTTTAATAAGAACTTAATAATACTTTTTAGCTAAAAAGTATGAAAATATTTAAAATGGTTCACTTACAAGTACTTTTTCTGTAGTTTCTCTGCTAAAAGAAACTTTGAAAAGTATTTAATAATGACTTTTTGTTCACTTTTTTTTAGATGGGATGTGAATTTCAATCCGAATAATATAAAGACTATGGCACATTAGAAGATCTGCGGTCTTCTATTGTGTACCTAAAAAGTCGAGCTTTTTAGTGATCTCAGTAACAAATCATTATTTCAATCTTTTTTTAGCCAATGGATCAGTATCAAACGAGTTTATATTATTTACCCCTTACATATATAATGAAAGAAGGTGAATAATGTTTTCATTTAAAAAAAAATTGGTTGGAAAGGTGTTCTTGAAACGATGTAGACAGCATACCCTAACTTTTTGGTCCAATTTATAACGATATTCTTTTTCTGAGTCATATGATTTATCACTGATAGTATTTACGACGTGTATAGTTACATCCCTGGACAGAAGTCTTTCCTCGCCTTTATTATTATATTATCATCGATCTCATTAAATTTATTGCCGATTAAGATATGACATAAGAGTTTTATTTCAATATGGCAATAGACAAATAAAACTTTCATGTCATATCTTAATCGACAATAAATGTGATGAAATGTATGATAGTCTAAAAGAAAAGTGAAAGAAAGATTTTGTCCAACAGTATGAATAACTCAAAGAGAGAAAATAAAACCTTCTTCTGTGTAAGTTATTTAAGTTAGTTGCGTATGTTGAGAATTGGCTCATAGAAATAGAATTGGTTAAAATAAAATTAACATAAAGTTATGTATTCGTTTGTAGCTAATTTGAATCAGTGTGATTGTCTTGAAAGAGACAATTTATAAAAAAACGAGTGATTGAATACATATTTAGTGTGACTTTTAAATCTTTGATGGCTGTTTCGAAAGCATTTTGGCATCTTCATGTGAAAAGAAATAAGTTGTCTGACATAGAAAATGTACAAAAAAGTAATATATTGCGTAATGAACACGATGTTTTTACCTAAAATGATCTTATTTCAGAAAGATCAACATGTTTTGATGCCCACGATGTTAATTAGGTCATATAACTGTGGAAGTCAATATTTTTGTGAAGGAAAGACAACAAGTTTCTTCATAATACGCTGCTAAGGAGCAATAAAGTAACCACAAGATATATGTTTCAATACAGAAAACTTTTTTTTTTATTAACTGATCCTTCCTAATAAATTTTTCTTATGAGTTGTTTAATCCAGGGCTGACACTGCTAAAACGATGAAGATAAAATATCGTACATAGTACAAACAAATTAGATATTAACATCTACATAAATATTAAAAATTCAAAACGTTTTCGAAGTCATTGATAGAAAAAAACTCAATCTTCAGAGAGGTCTTCTATTAGGAGATCTTCTAATGTGCCGAGAACTTTAATAAATTATGTTAATTAGTATTAGAATATGTTTGACAGAAAAAATATATCGAAAATAAAATATCATTGAGAATAAGAATCGCAAATAACAGATTATCTATCTGTCTAACTTCGATTAGTGAGTGAATTCATAGGAGATCTATCACTTTCTGGAAAGAATGCGATTCCCTAGATCTAGTGGAATTTTCAAGGAGAAAGCTGTCTCTCCATTTTCGGCATCTAGTGACATGGTATGCAATCAAAAATAGTCTGTATGTGAAGGGAAAAAATTTGATATCGAGAGTTTGCAGAACCAGTAAGGTTGACCAACTGGAAAAACCTATTTATTCCTAAACAATTAACTGAATCTTCAAATTTTAGGTATCCTACTTTTTTATGCTTCGATATAGAATATTTTCCGCATGAATCTACCCTAATAAAATATTCTGCAGTAAAGGACGGTGAGTTTGAAATAATGATCATTATTCAGTTCAAATACCTTTCAAGATATTTTGCTTCATTGTTTGATCGAACGAACAAATACACTTATTTCATATGAATTCTATTTTAATTTTGGCAGCCTGACCTAATCAAATTCCATAACAGAACAGGTTATTTGTTTACAAGTAAATTGATGATCATGTTAGCGACCTGCGAAAAAAAAAACTCTTTGTAAGAGAAATATATTTTGGACTCTGCCTGGTCTCTCGTGCATATAGATAAATGTTGACCTAGCCCGAATCAAATTCAGCTAAACTTGAATCAGGCCGATCGGGCTAGCTTGAACCACTGTTTCATGGCCTATTTCGAGTTCTGGTATCTATAGATGCTTATGCTCTGTCATATATGGATACCTATAGGTGCCCATTAGAGACTTACGGAGTCACACTTTTTTGACTCCGACTCCGTCAGAGTGTCGAGACTTTTACAGATCTCTAGTACTCGAAGGTCCGTATTTTTTATTCTATTAAGATAGTAAATAAGGAACTATGGATATACTTATGAAATAGAATCTGAAAACCTATTTGATCCATGTAATATAGGACTTAAGGAACTATAGGTATCCATATAGAATAAGACATAATGACCTATGAATACTATGATCTAAATTACCCCAAATGCAATTTTACATGATTTAAGATGACCTCAGAATTTTATTCAGTGTCTTACAATGATTTGTTCATTCGCCGAAACATTTTCATGTCCCATAGATAAGACTTAGAGCTATTGAATAATATGCTTCTTTTTCATACGAAAGTGAAAAAAATTCCTAGCTATTTTAGCTGACTGATCCGAATTATTCCATTTAGGGTAATTTCGATTATGAACACACAACTTCCAGCATTTTCCCCTATGATCTTTTATAATAAATTTTTATTCGGAGATTCTTTGATCATAATTATCTCAACATACTCTACTTTCTTGAGTATGATTGAATGAAAATCTTCTATATTTGTTTCACTAATAGATGTGCATATTGGCTGTGATAGTATATTCTTAGGTGGATTGGAGTTTTGTATTTATAACAATGTCTTAATTAGTATAACATGAAAAAAAAATTATTGAGAAACAAATATGAGAGCTGCCAAAAAAAATGACTGACTATATTTCCTTTAATTGTTTATATATATAGATTATACTTCATCTGTTCGATTTGTGCAAGCACTGAGTTTTTGAAATCCTTTTTTGACAGGAATTCTCGTTTTACAACAACAATAACAACGAATAACGTACAATAATAACAAAAGTAACACAAGAATGATTGTGATAAATACCAGAGAAAATCTCCAATGCTGTTGAATAGTATTCAAAAATCTGGCTAGTGCACCAAGGAGATCACTGCAATCTTTAGATATTGTATTAACTATTTTCAATCCATCTGACTTCACATCCAAATCAGTTCCATCTGTCGAAAAATATAAATTGTTATTACCATCGCTTTTGGTTTGAAAATATGGTTTGACAACTTGTTTGTTGGCTTCCGTATTCAGTTCAATAAGCTGACGTCGTGCTCGTTGATGTCGTTCAAATATCGTATGTAGCATTCTTATTTTCGTTAAGAAATCTTCTAATAATATTTTTGATAGTTAACAGATGATGTATAAATTCTTCTAATAACGACATATTTATACTATTCGCATAGGATCATGGAATATTCCCATTGGAAAAAAAGAATAATATAATTCTGCCTTGTCGACAAGGTCGATTTCTATTCGTCAATTGATGCAAGCAGCAATGAAAGAGGAAAAACTACCTTGGAATTTACACTAAATCGAATTTCATTATAAATAAAAATCGAAAAGAACAAAAAAGAAAAAATAACACATGAAGACAAAGTCAACAATCAACGAAAAAAAAAATTCCCAATCGACTATTTTATATTTTTGATCAGATAATCTAAATTAATAATGCTGAACATTCATTGATATAAATACTTTCTGGTTGTCAATTAATTTGATTATACAATAAAAGCATAGATCAATACTAAGTTTCAGAAGCTAGTTTTTGAATTTTTCCAACCAAATAATTGATATTATTTTTAATACCTTACATTATAATATAATATTTGCTTGTTACAATATCTCATAGGAAGAAGAAGAGACAATAATAATATTCATGAGAAACATCAGGAAAATACAACTGAAACAAGCATACACCATCTATTAGAAACGCATTATTATTCTTTCTTTTCACATGGACTGAAAACTGTAATTTTTTCGACGGACATCTACTCTTTATGAGAAGTCCTATGGACTGATTAATATGGTTAAACTATTATAAATAAAGAATATAAGGTTGTCCACTAAGATTTACTGTTTTATTCTTTCAACTTCTAATGAAATACGAGTGAATTATATCTTCTGATTCATTTACAATCATACTTGACAAATATAGCAAATATTAACTATGAATCATATTTTTGAAAATTTTCATGCAATTATGCAAAAGAAATAAAAACGATTATTATTTGTCTTCTTTTCTCTTCTATATACCAATGCATACTTTTTTACTCCGTTTTATTCGCTTGTGTCACAACAACCAATAATAATTTGCACATTATACGTTTCTTTTCGTCAGATTTACATTTGTTTAAAAACTTCAAGTGATTGTTTGACTTAGAGATTATCTACGAAAGTTGGAAGAACAAAGCATCAACGATATTTTATTGTCTTTATGTTCTTATCTTTTCCATTCCTCTTGGATAGTTTTCTTCCATGCTGTTAATGACTCATTCATATCTGCATTTTTTCTTATATAAACACTTACATCTATTTGTTACCTTTATCGATGGTCAAGAACTGACTAGGTGATCGGTCCTACCGGACGTATTAAATTTGTCAAGTGTCCTAGAAGTTCGGAAACAATTTGCGTCTATTCTTTTACTCACATTACTTTCTACGAAAGCATGCTTCATATTATTTTATATTGTGGTAAATAACCTACAAAGAGTGCTATTAAAATAATATAATCTTATATTCTTTCTACTTACTTCTATAAGTATCAAAGCGGGAAAAAATGACGTCTGTAGTTATTTATAATAATAGAGAAAAAAGGGTTTAAGAAAAAAAATTTCCAAGTTTTTTTTTGCAAACACTTGTGAAAAAGCGCTACTTTACATTAAGCAAAACAATAACTATCATGAAGCATCAGGTACATACACATCAACTAACCAATCAGCGAATGATTCAGTCATAATTTAAGTAGAATGATAAATAGATCATTTATCGTGAAGCTAATGAAAAAATTATTATATACAAAATAATTCAAAGCAATTATCATCTAATAGTATATGAATAATCTTAGTCGACGATTCTGAATTGAAAAGGATTAAATTTATAAAGAGTCATATATGAACAATCTGGAAATTGTGGATATTTCTTCTTTTGATCTTTCTCTGATACGCTGAAAAAACTATTATTGTATGTTCATCATGCAAATGATAAATAAACTTTTCTTTGTCTGATTATTTGAACAAGTATGAGAAGCCAGTTCATTTTTCGGCTACTGCTTTTATTTTATTCAGATTAAATGACGTTTGATATTCTTTTTTTGACACAAACAATGCGCATTGATATGCATTTATGGTCATGTAGAATGTTGGGTGCGAAAGTGCACGAAATGAGAAGACTATTTCAACGATTGATTCTTACTGATAGTAAGTCAGCTAATGCATTATAACTTCTACAAACATATATTATCGTCTCTTTCGTTGAGAAAAATTCTAGTTTATATAATATCGACAGAATAGGCCTGCAGAAAAAGAAAAAAACATGGATTCTATGATTAAAATCATTTGTACAACATTTAATTACTGAGATCTAACCAATAGTTCTAAAACAATAAGATAAAAATATAAAGATGTGGAAATATTTCTAATTTATTTTCATCCAATATTGAGGATAGCTGCCATGATTATTTATACCGAGTCGAATCTCTTGTAACAACTTGTTAAAATTTTTTTTTGAAGTTTTTATCCCAAAAATTGTTAGGTACCTTGGAAACGGCCTGAACTAATCACATTTCATTTGTTTAATCACTTAAAATACACTTGATAGAATTAGTGAGCCAAAAATTACATAGTATCAAGACTGACGACTAGAGTGGATGTGACATTATATTAATGTCTACTTCTGTCATATAATTAATAACATCGGATGAGAATAAAGTCAACAATGATCGTCAAACAATTTTCTACATTTTGAACCTAATATCTCTGTTTGTTTTCATATTTCATTAACAAAAGGCTTCCGACAATTCTCAATATAAAACTTGTGATCTACAGTCTTGATCTTCATGAACAGCAGTGTTAAATGATTCATCTTCGATAAGATAGCTAGCATCGAATGACTTATGACTAACCCATCTAAAATAAATCTATATCTCACCACTACAGTAGTAGTGCTAGAACCCAATTGACATGATCGAATAAATTTTTTTCGAATTTTTCGAACAAATAAAATATGATTTTCTCATGCGAAAACCAAGAAATCTAAGACATTTTGTGCAAAAAAAGTTCAAAGAGACTTTTAACAAATTGTTAGAAAGGATCGAACTTGGTATAAATAATCATGGCAACTATCCTCAATATTTGATAAAAGTAAATTGAAAATATCTCCAAACCTTTATATTTTTATTTAATGTTCTTAGAACTTTTGGTTAGACCTTAGTATTGAAACTGGTTTCTGAATTCGTGTTTTAGTCTTTGAATCAATTTTTCCGATAAATTTCATATATGGTTGTTGAATACTAGACAGCTTTGTAACTTCTCTTTTATCACATTATTCCAGTATTAGGATGTTATTTGTACTTTTATGAACTTGTTGACCCCTCTGAATTTTATCTTTAAACCTAGGTAAACCAGCTCTACCTGCTCTTACGGGACCACATGCATCGGTTGACCTTTCATTTAATGTTTGAAAATGTGCAAAACTCGTGAACCAATCATCTAGGAACAAGTTATGATTTTTGTCCAAGTAAGATTGCATCAAAGTCATCACGATTGAATCAGAAATCCAAACATTTGAAAATCTTATTATGTCAATCGTCGCTCCTGTGTAAATAATAACGTCTAAAATTATTCCAGTGTGAGCGTCACATGTAATGCACGTTTTTTTCTCGAATTTTCTTCTCTCAGATAGAATATGCTATTTGTGACGAAGTCAACCTTTGTACAACATTAAGAGAGCGTCCATGTGAGGACTATAAATCACTCCAATATATGAGGCACTGGTCAAAATATTAATTTTTTATTTGAACCTCTCATCTTGTTCAGTATTATCGAAAACCACGAAACTCAAATTTTTAACTCATTTGGATGTGCTATAGAGAAGTTAGATTGAATCTACTGTTAAGCATTGCAAACCTACTATTCAAGAAATACGCATAAGTCATGCTAGAAATGTCTACCAGGATTATATTTGTACAGATCACAGAAATTTTTCAAGTAATATATCAAAAGATAGAGAATCAAAACCTGAAAAAAATGAGTTATTTTTAGTTTTCTATATCCTCTCTTTGGTGAACTTATTTCGTCTAACATGGACGAGAACTTATACAATTTTTGGGTTTATGACATGCAATTTTTAAGAGTAAATCCCCTCAGAGCTCGAAACGAGGTAAGATTTCAATGCCTCACCTCGCTTTGAAAAATCTGTAATAACTAAAAATGTGCACTAATTTTTATATTTCTGATATCCGAAACGGCATGGAAATTTGATTCATTTATTTGACATAACTGTGTTATATAGTTAGTCTTAGTACTACCAATCGGTTAATATTATTAGCCCAATTTGCAAGAGAAAAAAAAAGATAAATGCATTGTTTCAGTTTTAGTTTCGGAAAAAATCTTTCGCTCTTGATTATACGGTAGGCAAGGTCAATTGTAAAGAGAAAACGTTATATTCTCTTTTTTACGCCAGTTACAAGCGCATGTCATAATTAATTGTCGATATTAGAACAAAATGAAGATAATGAAGGCCTGGCATGCACACCCTTTAGTTGATTTCTCGAGGTATGCGAACTCTGGTTTGATAAACTTCAATGAAAACTAAAGCTTCTTTTGTCCTTCTGTTTTTTGAATCTTTTGATAGCAGACCGATTTGAAAAGCTGGAGAGCTAATACTATTTTGGAGTATAAAAAAAGCCATTAAAATTGTTGCGCAGATGTTTCATAAGTACCTTGTAACTTGAGGCGTAAAACAAGATTTCTTTTCTTTTCTATTTTAATGAATATTGCGCTTACAATGTTCCACTGATAGTTATTTGTAAGGCAGTAAAATTGTAAATATTATAAGCAATCAGAATCTTCACGAAGCAAGCACTTTTTATATTATACTTAGTTCGAGATAAAGAGAAACAATCACTCTAATAATTTATCATCAGAATGAGATACGATTATTAAAATTTAAACAAAGTTACATTATACAGAGACATTGTGTCATTTGATATCTAAAACAATTTCAAACTACTAGAGTTAATAAGCGGCAGCTAATTGCCACCAGAAGTCCAAACAGGCCTCGTTTTGAAGATCTGTGTGGCCTGTCCATTTTTTCGAGCGAATAAAATAAAGATGACTGACTAGAAAGTAGAGGTTCAGATGGGACACTGAGGCTCTCATCCTACCCGAGCCTGATCCGTCAGCCATAGAACAGAACACGCTTTTCAGAGCAGCGTCATTCAATATTTGATTATGTTATTTTCACTGGACTGTAGAATATATTGAATAACTTGAAGGAAGTTGTACTAAAATTCAAAGAGCATGAAAAAACGAACAATGTAGTGCTATTATAATTTTATGGACGGTGAAGCTCGTAAAAGGTAGAAGGAAGATGGTTGAATAATTGAAAAAGAGGATTAGAAGATTCAAGCAATCAATTGTATATCTTTCTTTTTTGAGAAAAAATAAAACATCTTTTCGAAAATGATGTATATCCGTCATTATGCAACAGTAGTATATACGTTGAGGCAGCGTTTTCCATCTCTCCTTGACTCGTTTCGGGCTCTGTTCTAGATCATCCAATCGTTCAAATGAATAATAAGTTTTTTCTAAAAAATATCATAATTAGTTTTTCATTTTATAAAAGGAAATGGAAGATACTATATGCTGAAAAGAAAATCAAATTTGATTTTCTACTTTTTGAAATATACTCGAATTGCTAAATAGAACCCGTAATTCTAGGAATGCCTATATGAATTCACTCTCGATTTCCTAATTAGAAAGTCAAAATTCATATTTTTAATGTTTCGAATTTCATTGTTGTGACTGCATTGGATTATAAATATTGATACTGGTGCACAGGATTCATTCCGTCTCACGATGTCTGATAAGTAAGCACCCAAAATTCGATAAAATTCATGCAGTTTTTCAATGTCTTCGAAAAAACTACTGCCTCTGCTGCGATGGTTTATTTAAAAACCTGCCGCTACCGCGGCCGTGGCGCAGCAGCGGCAGCGCCGCGATGGACATCTCTGGAATTCATATAGGTATTCCTAGAATATTCTTGATAAAAGTCTATAACTTATTTTCTAATTTACAGTGTAGTTGCTATATCGTGTAATTGTCTTGTTCGTTGCATAAAAAAATAAGCTGATCAAATTTAGATATGTGCAGGATACCATCGATGGACTCTCAAAACTGAATCAGTACGAATTGAATTCACTCAAATCAAAGCGTTAAAGAAGAAAAAGTCCAAATCCTGGAAGAGGAACTTGTTTCACAATCATGATGACGCCTTATTTATATTTTTCAGAACGTATTTTCACTAGTTATACGTGATGTAACACTTTCGATTAACATACGGCTTTTACCAAAGGATGAAATATAATGACTTCTGCATCTTTTCATTATGAATTGGTTCAAATGTTTTGAGTGTTAAATTGGTAAGTGTGAGATCACATTAGTTCAGTAGATATGAAGACTGGTTCGGTCCTATTAACTAGATCTTTTCGAACTGTAGAATTCTCTAAAGCATTAAATAAACAGAAAATACCATTTCACTTCAATTTTCTCAGATCAATTGCTGGGCGCACATCAAGCTTAATCAAAATAAAGCATTACATATGCAGTTTAATTATTTTAGAGAAGATAATCAACAAAACTTGCATATGTATATATTATGGTCGGCAATAAGGCTTCATATTCGTACCGAGAGTTGTTTCAAATAAAATTCCTTTATTTAATGTGAATGTGAATGTTTATTTTTATGCCACATAAAAAGTACAGGTATATGTGACTTTACATCCTTTCATGGTCATACAATCAATTTTCTTTTCAGTACTGAAAAAAATTGCTTAGACGAAACACAAGTATGAATCGCAATTTTGAGAAAGTTTTACACTCGACCCAACCTATACGGGATGTTTCCCACTTTCGATCACCCGTGATGCGTGCTGGAAAACGTCCTCGGCATGGCGTTTTCTCACTCAAAACAAATGAAGAACCTGCTCAAAGAAGACATTTCACTATTATCCACAGAACTATTCGACCATCAAACATCGATCGTCCAATGAAGAACAAGCATGTCAGTCCGGAGGAAAATCTACTTTCGGTTAGATTTTTATAACTTCAGTTAACTTATGTTTGTTCTTATTTTGTTCACATAGTTTTCGTCTATTCTGGCTACCCGACAACGTCGACGTGAGTTAAATCAAACATCCAACCTTCAGAGTTCATCAGCACCATCACAGAGTCAGACCCGCCCTACCAATGGCATGCAGATTCCTTTGCACTACTCATTACTAGATCATAGACAGGTAAAAGTCAAATAGCCGAAGGCACGCATTCACTCACAGAAATTGTCTTTTGTTCGAAATGAAAATTTTCCAATTTTATTGATCAGACAATGATGATTTAATAATAACTCTCTAAGGCCTTTGTTTTTAGATAGTTAAATCTAAAATCATAATTTTTTCTCCAGTCAAGTATTGATTTTCTACCTGGTTTTATGACGGATCATCTCTTGAGTTAACAATTAAGCTAGTCTACTAGTTCCAGTTACAAAATTCTAACAATAAAGGGCTCGTAGTAACGAAGAAACTGCCAATATATTTGCACTTTATGAATTTATGCAAACAAATAGAAGTAGCGCTTGCAAGACAGGACAGTGTCTAATTGAGAACCAAAATAGAAGCATATTTTCTTTGTTTGTTCTTAAATCAGTCTCGTTTTTTCGTTTCGGTTATTTGTATGTTATAAATAGGCAACTGAAAATCCGTTCGATGATGCCAGCATGAATACAAGCTCACGACAACAAATCCTGCTCTCCATGAACACAAATGAAACATTAAACACCACCCAAGAACAGAATCGTAATGGGTACTCAACTGGAACAAAACGTACCACCGAAACATCAAAAGTAAATCGTAATCAGGTATTTCAACGTGTTTTCTGACATCATAAAAGAAAGCGTTATTAATGATAAGTTTCGTTTGTTTTTCTCAAGAAAATTTGCTTTTCTTCTGCTTCGAATGAATGGTCATCGATCAAAAGAAATGATGGGTCAGTTTGGTAGCATATTTTATTGCCAACATCAACAAATATAATTTTTTTAATCCTCTAGAATGAAAAAGCGAAATCATCGTTGGAAAAAATACGCCATTATAATAATTGCTATCCTGTCATTTTTACTCATTGGTGGCCTTGTTACAGGCTTAGCATATACATTCACTCAATCTAAAAGTAAGTCGAATGAAGTAATTTTTTTCTGGCGAAAATATTCGCTTCTTTGCACTTCAGACTGCCTTTGGAATCCGATGAAAGTTGAAAATATTTTATGGTAATGTTAGAGTCCCGAGAAGACTTAAATTTTACTATTTGATTCTTTGTACGTTATTTATACTATGAAAAAATCTTAATTTTTTTACAACATAGTGGTCATCTTCAAAGCATATTTGTGATCAAACTGTTTGAATTTGACCATAAGTCTCTCAAAGAGTTTGCTTTTTTGTATTAGAGTGAAAATTTCAATGTCAAACTATTGAAAACTAAACCAATGAGTTGTCTTTAGAAATTGCCCGACCAAAACGCGTTGCCAGTTTGATAAAAACCATATTTACTTTTTTAAAAGAGAAACAAGCTTTATGTCAAGATCAATTATCATGTGCAATTTTCTTCATAGTGTTTATAGCAATAACAAATGTTTTATCGTGCTAGTCAATAAGAAAATCACCAGTTTAGTGCCAAAATATGAACTAGAATCGTGATATTGCTACATACACATGCAAACGCGTTTCTATAAATCTTTCCCTAAACCATCAATATTATTATGAGCTTATTTTAAAGACATTTCAGTCGCTATGGATGAGTGATTACGTTGTTTGACACGCCCGTACAATGTACTATGTTCAAACCTTAGTATCATTACTCATGGAATGAGTCTGGACAAGTCATTAACGGCTAAGTTGTCTGAAAAAAATGAGTCATTCGTGCTGGTTACATCTTTAATCAGTATGTTACACGGAAGTGGTTGTAGATACTACCATCTGTAAAAAGAAAAAGATAAAAGAACCCGACTACATATGGAAATTAGTAACAGTAATGGCGACCGCCTCCTACGGAGCGATAAGCCTATGGGACCTCATTAGTATTATTATTTTAAAGAGGATAATTTATTCGAAATTTTTGTAAGTACATCACCACCATGTTTCAAATCCTACAAATACTTGTGCTTAACAATTGCCGAAAGCCATGCTGTTTTCTCCTTGTCTATTTATTATTGAGGACAACAGTAGTACTCCTCATGGCGCTATTGTGTAGAAGAAAAATCTGAAAAATGAAAACTAAATTGAAAAAATCCGGATTGTCACAATCTGTGAATTTCAACGGTCGATCAGATCACACATTAAATGAACTAAGACTAATGCGCCTTCAAATCTAAGTCGACCGCTACCATAAAAATACTACTCGAAATACGAAACTGCTCATCTTCGATTTATCTTAGGCACAGATGCAAGCACTATAACGACAGTGAGCGTAACAATGACAACGGACACAACAACATCAGTCACTACCATAACAACAACTACAGCAACAACTTCTACAACGACTTCTATAACGACAAGTTCTACCACAACAACGACGACTTCTACAACGACAACTTCTACAACAGCAACTTCCACAACAACAACTTCTACAACGACAACTTCTACAACAACGACTTCTACAACAACAACTTCTACAACGACAGCCTTTTCGGGTTGTTCAGGCGGTCGTCTGACGTCATCGGCAATTTGGTCATCGGTAGGTGTGACTGTAGCTGGTGGACAAGGAAATGGCTCAAGTCTTTCGCAACTCTCGTCACCTAAGTATCTGACATTGAACTCGAGCTCTCAAGAATTGTTTGTGAGCGATTCAGACAATGGACGAGTAGTGCGATGGATATTGAACAGTGGAATGAATGGAACTATTGTCGCTTCGGGGAGTGGACTTGTGGAACCGGCTGGAATTGTACTTGACAATACGGGCGCCATTTATGTTAATGATCAGCTTCAGTTCTGTGTAAGAAAATTTGTCTCGGGTACGGGCACATCAGTTATTGGTACTTGCGGCTCGAATGGTATTACTTCCTATCAACTTAACAAACCGACTGGCTTATTTCTTCAAAGTAATGTTAATTTCTATGTAGCCGACGCTCAAAATGCTCGTATAATGAAGTTTACCTCACCAGCAGGTTTATCAAACGGTACCGTTGTAGCTGCTAACAATGGGATTGGCGGTAGCCTGAATCAGGTATGAATATCATTAAAATGTGCACAGGTTTATTCAGTTTTTTTGTAATTATCGTCGGCTGTGTTTATTTTTTAAATGAATTACGTTTTTAGGTCAATTTTCCTTATGTGACGAGTATTGACAGCTTGGGCAATGTATATATAGTCGATACATTTAATAGTCGCGTTGTTCGGTGGAACACAAGTGCAACAGTGGGCGAGCTTGTGGCTGGTGGCAATGGCGGTGGATCGAGTTCAAATCAATTCGATACGCCTAAGGGTTTTATCATGGATTCAAACGGAAACTATTATATATCCGATACAAGTGAGTTGGATCGTTTTCACCTTTCTTCGTTCTCCATGTTTTTTTCTTGAAATAACATAGATAATCATCGTATTCAGCGATGGATTGTAGGCGCATCGACAGGCTCGACAATAGCTGGTACAGGTGTTGCAGGAGCAAGTGCGACGCAACTTAATGCTCCTCATGGTATCGCATTCGATTCAAATTACAACTTATATGTGGTCGATAAAAATAATCATCGGGTGCAGCGTTTTAATATCACGCAATGCTAAGTAGATAAAAAAAAATGAACATAGTTTGATTTCTGACTTGGTAGGTTTTCAAAATCTTGAATTTGTTTTAATTATTATCCAGATGGACAACTTTTTCTTATTTATAAAAATAAAATTTCATTTGATGTATTAATTGCTGTTAAGATTTGACACTAAAATCAACAATTTCTTAACATAACTATTATTTTTTTTGCACACAATTCTCAATGATCAAATATCTTAGGAGAGACTTTATAAGTCGATCGAGAACGTCTATTTTATGGTCGAAATTAACATATACCTTTTTTTTTATATCAATCGATTCCCCAAAGAAAACTGAGGTTATGAAAAGTTTTTTATGCTCGTGTGATACAATTTGACGGAACTACAGTGGGATTCGTAAGTAACACCCCGATAAGAAATTTAAACATCTCCGCCAGATATCAGGCAAATGAGCTGATATTTTTACCAGTAATATAAGTTTACTTAAAGCTTTTTCCATACGAGAACCATGAACAAATCATTGTCCTATGTATTAAGACCAACATCAACAAAGATTTTTTACTTACTACGGTTCGTACAACATGTTCTAAGGTGACTTATACGCATTTTGCAAGATTTCTTTTCTAGATAGTGGCATGAAAAGATCAAAAGAACAACTTAATTAAAATGTTGACACTGATTGACAAACTTTTTTTGCACAGATCCGAATCTATTGTAGAAAAAGCTGAGATAATTGATTGTTTCAGACTAGATAAGCTACTTTAGATAACCCCACACAAAATAGTCAGCAGGAATAAAATCGGACGATCGAACAGGCCAATCGAGCGTACCACGACAACTAATCCATCTTGCTGGAAATTTTTCATCTAATCAATCTCAAACATTCGATGGATAGTGTGCTGGCACGCCATCGTGCATGACAAATAACGGATCGAAGTAATCATTCAACATTCTGATATAACTTTGACCACTCACCCTATTTTCGAAGAAGTAAGGTCCAATTACACCCTGAGATCAAATTCTAGCCCTTCGGCTTGCATTGTTTGTTCAAATATTATATGACCAGATAATACGATGGATAAGATGAGGCTCATTTTCCAAAAGCGATAAAAACGTTTCGCAATATTCAATTTGTCGATCGGAATCATCTTCATTAAGCCCCTGAATCAGTCTAGAAATATATGGCTTAAACCCCACAGACTTGTAGATACGTCAAATTGAAGATCTTGAAATATTTAGATCTGTGCTCATTTGATGGACCGACGTTCGAGGTTCGTTTTTCAAAATCGACAAAACTTCATTCTTTGTAGCTTGGTCAGTATCTGATACTGGTCTACCAGGTAGATCAATATTGAGTACCAAATCAGTCTATCCAAATTCGATCATAAGTGATCGTATCATCTTTTGATCTGGAGGAGTATTATTGATTTCCTTAGTCCATAATTGTTGCACATTAATTGGATATTCAAGTCGATACATGTATTTGAAAATCCATATCTTCTCATTCACATTCAGCTAGCACCGTGCCATGTATTAGTTTGTATCGGAAATTTAAGGATGGATTCACTTCACTTACGATAGAGTCTTATTATTCGTGTTTGAGAAAGCATAAATAGAATTGTATAGTATTTTGTACGACTGGTAACAAATGAATAATTCCTTATTCAAGTCGGTCTTAATATATAGGACAGTGATTTGTTAATGGCTTTCGCATGAAAAACAAAATTTCAATAAACCCCTATCATTATTAAAAATATCAGCTCATTTAGCCGACATCTAACGGAGATATTTAAATTTTTTATCAAGGTGTTACTTATGGATCACCCTGTATAATTCTTTTTGTTTAGTACCAATAAACCCCATTTTTTCCAACCTAGTATTCTAAAAGTTCTCGTTGAGTTTAACGAGTCTAGATACAAAAATATAATTTGAAAAAAAAACGATTTTATACCATCAGATGACGTTGGAAAGATAAATATTCAATACTCTTAGTATGATTTTTGAGAAGCTAAAACAACATTTTTCTTTCACAAATCACACAGTATTATTGACGCACTCTTTACTCATATATGATCATATAAATAATTTACTTAAATATATTCTGTTAAGTTTACTCGTTAAATATTTCTTCTCAATAATTCTTTAAAATTTGAAAAAATACACAAGATTTTTATGGATAGAAATAATAATATTTTTTGTTTCTGCACGGTAAATTCACATCTAGTATTTATTTCAGAGATCATGGAGAGTAAGGATTTTTGAAATAACTTTTCATAGAAACAAGATAGACATCTATCATTTTCACTATTTGAAAGAGGAAATGAAACTGCACCGAATTTCATATCTCAAATGTTTTTGATTATTTTTTACTTGGCGTTTTTGCTAAACCTTTTGAAAAAATGATATTTTAAAAGTTCTTAGTGTTTTTAATTTCTGAAATACATAGTAAATATGAACATATGGTACAAAAACAAAAAAATTTAACATCATTCTTGTTCTCAATGTTCAACGTTTAGTATGTAACACTTTATTACTAGCAACTTTTCGTTCTTTTGAGGAAAAATGGATCAATTTAAACTCGTTTATTCAGAGAAATATTTAAGTAAAATTTCAAAGAAATTTGTTTGGAAAAAAAAATCTTTAGATAAACCACATATCATTGGCCACTTTCGGATCAAATATCATCACTTTGGTTTTAATATCTTCAAGTGAATAACTTGTTGGATCATCTTCATCATCACCATCGCCATCGTCATTATCATCGTTATTATTTTCATCACTGAAAAAATTTTTAATTATTAATAAAAATGATCTATCAAATATTCTCTACCTGAGTGTTGGATGATTTGCATCGAAATCAAGTGATCGTGATCCATACGCAGCCAAATGAGCGTAATAAACTGGTGCAGGAATTGATACAGATTTCGTACAACGCATATCAGTATGACATAACTAAAATTACTCAGAATTTTATTCCTTATAAGTAATAAAAGAGATTTCGATTTACCCAATAGGTTAATTGTTGAATATCGTCACTACTGAACTTATTATCATCATGAAGAACATGGTAAAGTGTAGGACGTGAGGTTCCTTTTCTAAATTGAGTTATTCGAAATTAGTCAAATAGAAATGAAGATAGAAGGAGACTTACAATGCCGCTTGAGAGCACAGATAGAAATCGAATTGAGATGGATGAGTAATGTCTTGATCTATCACTGTACCTGGTGTAACATTCAACGTTCGTTCATTCTCATAGAGAAAGAAACGGGTATTATGACGCTTTTTCACCACAATAAAAGTTACTGATGGTGAAGGACGATTTACATAAACTCCTGAAAACTTCATTAGTACTTTCGTTTATCAACATAATAAAAATTTACTTCGACAAGCATCTTTGATTTGTTTTACTTCATTACCAAGAACTTTTTCGAAATGTCCTTCATCAACACCATCACGATAAAAGACGATTTTATTCGGTAGACGTCCATTACATGTTCCAGCAAAAACTCGAAGTAGATCTTCCACCATTTTGTCTAATTCTTTAATAATTTCGATTGAACAACGACCTTTCTTTGGATATTCTACAGAAGAAACAAATCAATCAATATGATCAGATTATGAGAGAATAAATGACTAATTACGTTCACAAAGTCGAGCAGTATAGAGACTATTCGTTGGTTCACGAGAGGCAACCACTGCTGCTACCGATGGACGATCAGTCGAAGAAGTCGAATGTATGACCTAAACAACAATATTTCTCTACTCTTATTCAAGATAAAACACTTACATCCGCTCCAAAGAACATAAAGAGATCATCTTTATACGATGGAGGCAAAGCTAATTTCGTGCTGATAACACTATTAATTCCGCCCAATTTAACATTGATTTTCTGACTGAGATTTTCTACATCTATAAGAATTTGATCAAGATATAGAATGGTAAAATCGTTCTTCACTTACACATATGGAGTTTACCCATATTTTTACATAATGTTTTCCAATCGATACATTGTGTTCGTAAGCCTAATTTCTGATGACCAATTTGTTTGACATCATTATAGCTTTGACTAGCATTTGTATTAAGAATAATAATAGCCAGCTGCCAACCTTTTACACTTCCTTCGGTTAAACGTTTTCCAATATCAGATGTCTCGATGATAGGAGTTAATTTCGATTCTGGTCGAATAATAAATCCTTTGCGTCTCAATAACTGAAATAGTATTAATAGAGGAATAGATTCGATTAAAGAACAAATGCTCTTACTTCAGGTAATTGATGAGCGAAATTATGGATAGTATCCTCCATTACTTCATCTGGTTCATAACCATAATAGATCAAACCCCAACTTTTAATTTCGGGTGCTTGATAGAATCGGTTTCGACCGATTTTCCATTTACCCACGCTAACAGATTCGACAATTTCATTTTGACTTTGACCTTGACGAAATCGAATTTCCGGTGGATTAAGAATTCGTGCTGAAAAATAAATGATCAATAACGATGAAGATCAAAATCAGTTTCTCATAGATCAATACCTTTTATTTGCAGCATTTCTTTCTTATCAACATGGATATTCAATTGTTTTAGGTAAGAATCATTTTCGAAGTCACGAGATTTCATGATATTCATGATTTCCATATATCGTTGCTCAGGTTCGATAACTGATTTATGGGTGGTACGAGCTCTTTGAGTGGTGTCTAACGGTTTCAATGCTCGTTGCCATTCAACAACCTAAAAATCAACGTGAAATTGCCTTTTAATGTATTCAACGATAAAGAACTGACTTTGACTACTTCCATCGGTAGATAATTCGCTCTTTTTGATGGTCCATTTCGTGCGTCGATACATGGTAAATGTGGATATTTCAATTTGATTTTATATTTTTGTTCAAAATACTTCTCAACAGTAATTTCTTGTAAGCTTGGTACTACATCAGACGTTTCTTCATTGGTCTCACCAACCGTGAACGCCAATTGATTAGCAGGACGACCGAATCCACGGAGTTTATAACGAAGATTTCGAGTGGTGTGTTGAGTTTCAACTAATGAAAGAAAAGAAATTTGTTTTCAATTAATTAAAAGAATGATGATGATTAATATACTAAGAAGATCTCGGATGATTTGTCTAAATGCTTTCACTTTGTAATCTGGAAATCCTTTTGTAATATCTTCACGTAAATATTCACAAGCAAATTGAACAAAATTCATTGGTTTATAAAAACAAGTGAATGTTAGATTGACATTGAGTGTTAGACCAAGTCGTGTCAGAAATAAAGCTTGATAAAAACCTTTGGCCATTTCTCGTCCATCCTCTATGAAAATAGATGATCATTCATTTCTATCAATAGAAAAATCGATACAAAAAAAAAACTTACCAAGATCAGCAAGCTTCTGTTTTCGGTTATAAAATTGATTTTTAACACAGACAAGTTCATTTCGAGCACGTTGTTTGAAGAGTATTTCAATAATACGAGCTGCTTCTCGTGGTCGAGTGCGAAGTTCTTTCTTAACAAATTTCAGAATATTTTCCATCTTTTCTTGTCGAACAAGATTCTTGATGGTCAATTGAAATGTTTTCATTTGATTATCTCGTTCCATTTGTATTCGAATGGGTTTTGTTATATCGGGTAATAATTCACGTGTATACAATGTTTTACCTTCATCATACCTAAACAAAATTCAAATTCATTATCGATCTTCGAAACGGTTGAGAGAGTAGTTCGACTTACCAAACCTCAGGAAAATCTTTCTTTTTCTGAGCAATCATTTGCATCACTTTCCAACGTTCATCTTTTCGAGCTGAACGTGATTTACCATCTTGATCAATCAACGTGATTTCCACATCGTATTGATTGACCGTTGTATTGTAATCGATTTGAAGCAGAAAGTGATTGGTGTAAACAGAGATCGGTCGACCTTTACTTCCACCCGCATCTGGACGAAGCATAGGAGCTAAGTTAGCTGTATCAGGAACAGCCGATAGTAAAAAGCGTGATCCTCTGCCTCTACATGAGACAACACTTTGAGATCGTGATTCTCTCGAAGAAATATTAGAATTTGTCGTTGTTAAACTTGAAATCGATTCCCTTGCCATTGGATATGCACTGGCAGCACGATCAGTACGATAGACTCCTTGGGACGATGGTTTTTCTGTCGAGTTCGAAACAGTTGATGGACCGAGTTCTTGTGCTCTTGGTTTCGGAGTAACCGATGCCGTCGATTGAGAAGGTACTTTCGAAACGCAGGCTTGTTTTGAAACTGCCGATGGCTGAGGTTGTGATGGTACTCGTTGATTTGACGTTGTTTTAGGGGCCACTGACGGTTCAGCTGGAATAGTTTGAGGAGAAGTAGTCGCATTAGGCTGAACTGCGGGTGCTGCTCGTGCTTGAGAAGTCCATGGGGACTTTGGTGTGGTAGATGATGGAGAAGAATTAGTTACTGGAGCATTTTCAACAGACACTGTGTTGTTAACCGATTGGGTAGGAGATGATGATAGAAGAACAGAAGTTGCCGTAGTAGATGTGGAGTTGTCAATTATATCTTCATTTTCATTGTTGTCACCTGTTGCTGCTGCTGCACGTTGTGCGGCTCGTTGAGCTAAAGAAAATGATGAAAAAATTCTTAGAAAAACTTTCTTTACTATTCTACCTTTTCTTTTTTTATTTGGCATTTGTAATTTCACAAAAAGTTCGTATGTAAAGAGGTAATACTAATGAAGAAAGAAAACGTAGGCTTTTATAGAAAAGAAACTGGGAAAATTATTGTAAAAAAGCCCACTAAAATAATTGAAGTCGATCAGTTCTTTTTCTGTTCTATTGAGTTGCTTGATCAACGAATGAATGAATTTACGCTAAGTAAAGTATATAAATAAACTGGGAAAGAAAAATACATAAAGCGAAGCGTGTCTGATTACGATTTTAATATATCACTCGAGATAGTATATCTTTTTTTCCACTGTGGGTAAGCGAGATAAAAGGTAGCCTCTCTAGCCAGTATGTAATTAAATATTAGAAACGAAAATATTTACAAGAAGCATATGAAATATTTTTTCTTATATGACGAGATTCCATGTTTTTGAAGAGAACAAATATCAATAGAAAAAAAACAATTCTTACTATTCTGTTCTTTCAAATACTATGACAACATTCACCACGTGTATTGGTGTTTTTTTGTCACTCTCTATCATTTGACAACATACAGTGTTTTTGCGCGTTCTTGCCTTGTTATGATGATGTTGCAATGATGAAAATTTCTTGTAAATTTCATCGTAGTGTATCAATATTTTTTTACAAATGAGAAAACAATGTCATGGAAAGTTTTAATTATTATTCATCAATTGAACGAATGTGAATATGAAAATCATGAATGATTAAATTATCGCGCACAAGCCTTTGTTTCTATCATAATATAAACTTTGCTAATGATTTCGGTTGTTTGTGTATTCTGGATAAAGAAAAACCGCCGTATATAATGGAAAAATAGTCAGATCAAGACAAATTCAATTCAATTTTTCCTTAATTGATGACATCTAATCTGAAAGAGGCCATAGAATTGCCATTCATGCTTTAATGATTACATTAAGTATAAGCAGCCATGACCAGTTTCTGTCTTGCTTCATGACCTCAACAGATATCATCATTTTAACATTATATTTCCTCTATTCTAGGAAGTTACTTATAGTTTCATTGTCATCATTTCCCTTGTTGTTAGTCTTTCTTCTTTATTGTTATTATTATGTTCTTTCGGTTTTATCATTTTAAATGAAACCTTACGTAACTTCATTTCTATTTACTTTACATTTATGTTCTCGTTCTCATTACAGACTGAGGCATACATATTTTATTCGAACTTCCATAATAGTTGGGGCAGAATTCATAATTCAAAAAACGATAGTCTAATACTAGTAAGTCAGAATGAAAAGTTTTACTTAGGACTATTGATAAGTAATATTGTCACCATCTTATGTTTTTAATAGAAAGTTTGAATATATTTCCTTTTTTATTAGGTGATTTCTTTCAAATTTTTCAAATTTCAACGAACTCAGTAGATCCACGAAAAGTTCCATAACTACAACCCTTATTAATTGTTTCAAAAGTCAGAAATCAGAGATTTATTGAAAACTGGTAATCATTTGGGATATGCGACATCCTCTCCAACATTCTACAAAACTCAGTTTACTGTTCAGATTTTCTCAGTGACAATCTCAATAAAACAAAGAGAAATAAGTCTCTTGATTGCGACTGATGAATCAAAGTAGCATCATATTTGTTAAAAAGCATATTTTAATTCATCAGTTATTATAGATTTGCTTTTGTAATTTAATTTATATATATGGTTGATTTAAACTGAATAAAAAGTAATAATCAATATTGAATAAACGATCTTTCTCTAAACGGCTACACCTACAATGCGGACACTTTTTCTAACCAATTAAGGTAAAATGTCCGCAAAGCAGAATCAAGGGATATAGACAAAAATGACCGCATTTTGAAAACTGTCCGCAAAGCACAATCGAGGTGGAGAAATGAAAATGTCCGCATTATAGAATCAAGGAAAAATTTATTATGTGGAGAAAGACAAAGATACAAATGATACGAGATGATTCAATATTCAACTATGCTGTGGTTCATAATCTTCATCGTCCTTGTCAGATATATCCAATACCTGAATGTATCGGTAACAGAGAGAATGTAGTCTTTGTTGATAATCATCTAAATCTAAGGCTCCATTTAAATAATCTTCTTTTGCTTGCATTAAAATATTTTCATTATTAACCGAAGTTAACCTTTTGGACGAGTTGTTCGTTGTTGTACATTTTTCTGTTCTAATCGAATCACTACAATCGACATTTTTGTTAACTGTTTTCTACTATTTCTATCTCTTTAAATATTTTCGCTCACAGTGTAAAGTGAAAAAGATGACCTAGACGACATCCATCGGTCCGCTGCTACACCAGCTCGATAGAGATGATATCGTCGATAGAATCAATTTCTCTGTACTAATTCTTATACTATTTCTATTTTTTTCCTTGATTCTATAGCGCGGACATTTTTATCTCTTTACCTCGATTCTACTTTGCGGATAGTTTTTAAAATGCGGTCATTTTTGTCTATACCCCTTGATTCTGCTTTGCGGACACATTTTTCCTCCAATTAAGAAAAATTGCCCGCAATCAAGAAGACACGCTCTAAACATCTTCATCGAAACCAAAAATGTCTATTTGAATCAGCGCCACTTTTTAAATAAGGAAAGAGTTTATTAACTGATTACTAATAACGTCGTCGACGTCGTGATTGCCGTCGATAATTGGAATAATAGCGTGAGTTAGAGTAATAGGATGTTCTAACTTCGTCAGCATTGTTGGTTAAAATCGTTGAATGGGCAGCCAAATTAAGATAACCAGTGGTGGTATACACAGTATTGGTTGATGTAGAGTCCTCAATCGTTTCTGTTTTCCATTCAATACGACAGAATGGGCAAGTAACTGGCTCAGCTGTTAACATTTTAGCTCGACGCCATTTATTGAAACAAGTCGCGTGCATATTATTGCCACATGAAGTTGAACAAAAGAGAATATTATTAGAATCGTTTTTTTCATCTTCCATTGATTCGAAACAAATTGGACAATCATCATCAGCTGTAATCGGTTTTTGTTGCACTACTGTTTCTGTTGTTGCTGCCGTTGTAACAGTGGCATCTACGGCAGTGTCTAAAATTGCATCCGGATCGCCAGTTGTTACTCGATAAGCTTCACGTACCTGGATGAAATGAGACAAGAAAAGATTCATGAAGAGCAGAATAGCATTTACATTTCATAAATGTTACAATTTTCGTAAAATAAGCAATATTTAATACCATCCATTTTTAAAAATAAATATAGATTATTGACCCTAATACGAGTATACAGATATGTTCGAAATAGTGAACTGTTTTGCATCAGTATTCTAGTTCGAATAATTGATATATGTATTAGAGCATAACTCTCCTTGAAATCTATGAGTCTGCAGCTGTATAAATTCAAAGAGCAAGTACCAATTTTTCAATAACATGAAATTCAAGATAATATTATTGTTTCCAACTGACTTTTCTAAAAAAGGAGTTCGTATTCGAAAAGCTTCATAAATTGATAGATAACTGTGGACAATTTTTGCAAGAACAAAACAGAATTTTTATTTTCTTCTGTAAGTTTCTCATATAGACAGAGGATTCAAAAGAGTGAAAAATTTTATGAAGAAAGGTAACAAACTATTCAACTTTTTGTTAATGTCGATAGTAACAAGATTTCCGACAAAAACAGCAATTTTCATTGATTTTGTTCGAAAAACTTGTCAAAACCGACCATGAGTACTAAAGCTAACTAGTTTGTTCCATTTATTAATAAAACTTCTACTTTTTCAAGATATCTTTCTGGCTGGAATATAGGAAGAAATATGATTACATGAAACTTACAAAAGTTTCTCAATACTTTTGGTGCTGAAAACAATTTAATTAGAAATATTTCAATTTATTATTTATCCGTCTCGGTCTCAGAGGAAAAGCAGTATGTTTTTTGAACAATAAATGCCGAAAATTTTAGAACATTCAAAAATACCAAAAGATATCCGTTTTACAAAGTTGATACAGTTATTTATCGAGAGTCCATAGTAAAATCGAGTTATCTTCAGTTAAAAATTCAGGGTTTATACAGATTTCTAGTTTTAGCAATGTTGCCGCTAAAAGTAGCTACATTAACAGTAGTTGTTGTTGTAAAATGAACTTCCCATCTTCGCTGTTGCATCAAGTTACATTACCTTTAAGACTTGAACTATAATATCTCTTGGTGAAAGAAGAGAAGAGTTCACCGTTTTTCGATCAAAATTTTACAGGGAAAAGGAAGGTATTCCACGCTCGTGCCCTTCCCTATTGACTACATCACTATTATAACCCTCTTACATCTTATTTCGAAAAGAGTAGATATGAATCTACGTATATTCAAGAGATGTCAGTTTTTCATGATAATATAGCCTACCTCTCGTTCGGCGAGAATATCTGAGTCGTTGAAATTTCTTTGTGCATCAGCTTTGGCAAAAATCTCTTTTAATTCAGTGGTCAACAATGCTTTTTGATAAAGTAACGATGAGCGACGATCAACTTTAAGGACACGATGCAAAACAAAAATAATATGTTTGCACAGATAACCGTTGATATGATCGGGACCTATTCGAAAAAAAAAGACTCTCAATTTAGTTTTACAACCAAATTCTCTTAACTTACAAGTACATGATGGTAGATGAGAAATAGTTATAGTGTAGACATTACCCGTTTGTCCGAACACTCTGTACTCTCGACGAATGGGTTCATCTGGTGTTGAGCTAACAGCTAATAGATAGAGTCGTTCGTTCAAGGCACGTTCAATACGAACACGAATAGCGGATGTAGGTTTTGAAAGATAGCAATGAAGACGTTTTTCGACTGGCACTGATTCTGTAGGATCCTCTGTAAGCATTGTTTTTCTTGTCTTTCGACGTTTGGATACTGTCACTGTTGTTTGATTTATCAAACTTGATTCCTCTTCAACTTGTTCCAAACTTGGCAAGGCATCTTGAATTTTTCGTTTCGCAGCTTGAGTTTGCGACCGTGTACGCATTGTATATTCAGATAAAACGTTTTCGTATATTCATATAAACTAAAGACAACATAAGATAGAAAGGAAAAAAAAGCATTAATTGCATCATCCTTTGGCAAGAACGAAGAGCTTCTGATATTGGTAGATTCTATAAGTTAGAAGATATTTTATGTAGAATCAGATGGCGCTAGTAACTGTATTCTGACGAATATTTTTCAGTAGAACAATATGTTTGAATTAATGTTTTTCTGAATTAACATCTTGTGTAGTTAGACAAAATTCTTAGAAAATAAATGAAATAAGAAATCTATAGAATAAGATATTCAGCAAGTTTCAATAAACTTCAAACTTCTCTCCCCTGTTTATAGTTTATCATGAGTAATCATTTTTAGCTTAACTATAAATCATACTGTCATCTTTTTAGTAAATATACTTGATTCTCTCTGTTATGGCATAATGTGATATATACTGATATCTGTAGTAACTCTTTTATTTCTATCAGTTCAAAGATGTTTTAGCTACAACCTTCGATTATATTCACTACTAATTTATTTACACATGATTGATGACAGTTGTACAACATTTTTGTACATATAATATTAAAGAATGATAATAATAATATTATTTTATCTGAATAAATAAAATGTTAACAAACAGAAAAATAATATAAAAAAACGCCATAAAAAGTATACGTTACTTAGTATTTATTTATTTATATTAAACGAAATAGATTTACTTCTATTAATTCATCTTGTCTCATTTTCAAATATCTTCTTTATTTTCGAAAATTTGAGCAAGATTATATTCTGTAAAAAAACGTTATTCTCATTACATTATCATCTATGCTAGTTAAAAGTTTTTAAAAAAAAGTTTCTTGTTTTTTTTCTTGCAACATCGAATTAAAGTAAACACAATAATAACAATAATAAATATTTTACAAAACCATAGAATACTATTAATTTTAGCGCTGAAATAGAATAGAATGTAAGCATCACGACCAATCCATGTTAATCCATTTTCTTTTCGAATAAACATAGGCCGAAATACTGTAAAATCCAGTAGACGCACAATTGCTTGTTCTGATGAGATAAAAAATCGTTCTTGAATAGAGACATATATAGGACCGGCACTTAATTGCATAGTCCAAAAATGAAGAAAATAATAATGATTAAAGAGATGTAGTCGAGAAATAAGTTGTCTATATAAAGGATGACCAGGAGTACTAATCAAAAAATCACTTTCAACTCCAAATGATTCACGTCGAGGAAAAGCAGTCAAATGAATTGTATTTGGATCAAGTGATTCAAGAGTATTTATTAAGTCTCGAAAAGGACGATTACAACCATTATCCATATCGACATATATTCCGCCTAAATAAAACATTAGAACATATCGAAATGAGTCAATACGTTGCATATCATATGGATAGGTGAGATATGTATTCGAATAAAATTGAGGTTCATGTTTTTTAACAAATGCATCCATTTCAACATGAGACCATCGACGATATTCAAATTCACCAATATTTTTTTCAATAACTGATTGTACTGTTGCATTCCAAATAGATGGAACATCGTGTGTACGATAAGTTTGATGAATTACTCGAGGAATACGGCGTCGAGTCCCAGTAGTATTCGCATATTTCATTATATCTGCTTCATATACCATTTTTGGTGGTGAACGATTCTGCAATACGTAATATATTAAATATGAAATTAACCATACAATAAGAATGACACAGAGAATTATGTAAATTACACGATGACACTTTTGCATAATTATAATTGTCATTGTTTTATAACACAAAGTACTATTTAAAGGTGTCAATTTCTACAAAAAAAAGAACATCGGTCAAAATCCTACAGTTCGAATACTTTTCAGCACAATAGAAAGCATTCAAAACTCATTTTTATCAAAAAATGCTTTGAATATATACATATTAATAGTAAACTCAAGAGAAAGTTTAACCCTTTAAGCATCGTGAGCTATATTGATCACATCTATCTTTCATTGAAGAAAGCGTTTGTTCTTTATTAAACTGTAATAACTTTCTAGATAAATAGCTTATCCACCTATCATCTCATACAGGTCTTTGCTCTCTTTCTTCCTATTATATAGATTCTTCTCAGATATCCTCTTTTTTGCTGCTAATATGTACTGATGCATTATCTTGAGGTTTTTATCAGATCATTTTGAGTCAAACACAACGGATTGATTGAAAAAAGTTCGTTCTCAAAGGATTAATAGTCACCAAAAAAAATGACATGACATACCATGCACAATATTCTCACTGAAGAAAGATGACGGTATGATTATTTGAATAGATAATAAGAGATTGTACTGATCAATTTATTTATATAGATAAGATACGTAACTTTTTTCTAATTATTTGAAAAATGAAGTAGAACAACAGTGGATAATTATTACAACTCAATATGCTGATAGACATACCGCTCTTATATGATATTACGTTTGTCAGTCAATCCTGTGTATATTGCCGATATTCTTTATATGGGAGAAATCTTCATTGGTCATAATGCGCATATGTGCATCGTCTTTTTCGATGCGCTCCTTTATATAATATGATATTTTATGTAATATGATTACGACTAGAGTGTATATGAAGTAACCAAATAAAAATGATACACATATGAAAAGATCGGAGTGTTTAAAATGAAAGTAAAAACTTCCCTCATCTCTTTTTTTTATTTTCCACAGTTTTACTTTCAATTAGTATTGAAATTTTTACTGTATCAAACGACCGATAAACGTTTCCTTTCTTTTGTTTTTTTTTGCCATAAATTTATCTAAAGGAGTTATAATGAAACCAATTAAAACAGGCTAATATTCTGTAACTCGAATCTATATAAATCAATAGAACTTACCTACGTAGACAGGTATGTTACTTTTTGTACAAATTTAGTCTTAAAAAAAAAGTGTCTTATTTTCTATATAGTTTGTTACCTTTACACAGACTACTGGCATGTAAAATGTTAATAGTCGAAAACGTCTAATATTTATTCTCGAAAATAATGAAAAACTATTGCACGACTAAATGCATACAAAGCAATTCGATGTCATACTAGATTAGATCCTTTTTTTTTCGACCATTTTCAAAAATATTATGTACTCTTTTTTAATTGACTATATCCAGGATAAACTCCCGTTGGATTTCATGATTGCTTCATTCATCAGCCGTTTATTTTAAAATACCCAATATAAACATATACAGAGCTAATTAATTTATTTATCTTGCCTCAATTGTTTTTGGATCGTATTTAAATGTTGAGTACTTTATTAAAAATTTAAGTAAATGAGTGAGGTCATCGAAAATCTCAAATTATTACCAATTTTCAGTAAACCTCGGGCCGCTAATATCTGATCTTTGGTCAAGATATCAGATATTTACTCCTGTATATAATTTAGAATCGTCAGCAGAAAGCAATAATAAATCCATACTACATATGCTCAGATTTCAGCAATATAACAACTAAATCTCTAATTTCTGCTTTCTCATAATATCTCAGAAATTGATTGTGTCAGTAAATGACTTCACGATTCTCATTATTTTCTCGAAAACTCAACTAATTTTCTAATCCTTGAAATTCAAGCAAATTTCTTTAGGCGTATTTCACATATACAAAATTGAAAGAAATCTTTGCGCATCTTTCTTTGCGTTCATCCTAAGTCATAGAGATGTGCTGTGTATGCTTTTTTCGTTAGGTTCTCTCTCTTTGTCCTTATGCAATATCCTCGGTTGATGGAAATGTTTTGCAAAACTTCATTGGTTTTCTATTCTGATGGGGTGTAAGAATGGGATTGTTTTTGAAAAAGAAAACTAACATTAGAGATACTAACGTCCTTGATCTAAAGGCATCTATGCTCTTATACGGACGAAATTTAATTTTAACGAAGAATTTTGGCGATTTGAACATGTGTGTTGATATGAGTTCTGGATGCTAGTGAAAACCTTCTTTTCTTAAACCATCTTGTCTTTATACTCACATTAACACTCTAAATTTCAATTAAGTTTTCCATGACTGATACCTATAGATAAACAAGATGGATGAAAATGAGAACTTACTAGAAAATGGGCAATAGGAAAAAAATAATCTTAAGAAACTAATACAGATCAAGTATAAAAGAAATAAGAGGTAAGTAGTAAAGATTAATGTATTGAGTATGCATCCAAGCATGACCGTACAATGAAAAATATAGATGAAACACACATGTATTATTATAGTATTTCAATATAAACAGAAGAAAACGAAAGGAGAAAATGCACATGTTGTAACAAAAATGTATGCATTCAAACATGACATCAAAATGAAACATATTGATGAAATATACATTTATCAGGCTGATACTTCAATACTTATAAAAAAAAAACGAAAAGATAAAATGTATATGTCGTACCACTGTAAAAAAAAAGTCATCCTATCTTAAATGTTTATGATTCCCGATGATGAACTGGTTCACTACAAGTGGTGGTACTAGTATGATTAAATGGTAGTCATAGAAAAATCTTACGATGTTGACCTAGGTACCAGTCAATCCTTACGTGAATTTGCACGTCGTCAAAAACACTTTGCTAATGAACATGGTATATCTCTGAAACAGTTGGATTACCTTTCAGACTTTAATCTTCTTGAAAAGTTCGATTCATTTTGCAATGACGAAAGCGCAGCTGATAGTGGAGCTCTGGTGCGTGTGGCTCCTGTGCCATTTTTTTTCTGGAAACATCCTATTGAGGCCGTTGAATTTGTGAGAACAAGTGGAGACATTAAACATGATGATCGAATCGTTTGTAGTGCTTGCCGTTATAATATTGCACTTATCGTTGCAGCTCTTCAAGGTGAATTAAAAGAACAGTTACCTGATAGAGATTTTTACGTCAAACATAAAAGTTGGTTCTATAAACATCCGCTTACTCACGAGATCATGAAGGTCTGCAGAGGATCATATCAATGTGAGGATGGATATGATGATGAGCTTCGAGGCAAAGGATATATTGTTAATACTTTAGAAGCTACCTTGTGAGCCTTTTGGTGCGATGAAGATTCCTTTGAAAAAGGTACTCTTGCCATTGTCAATCTCGACGATGAAACTGGCACAACAGCAGCCATCTATGAACAATTGGCAGGTCATCACTACGGTTACGAAAACTTACCCAAGCATTGGCTTTCACATCTCTATGCCAGAAAATTCATCATGACTTTGAGTAAATGAATAGCAAATGAAGGAGAACAGTGAAAATCAACTCAGGAGCACCAAAAATGATACATTCCGTATGATTAATGGAAAGTTATTGTTCGTCGTTTTTTAGTTACCCATTGTTGCTTATGTCTTTTGTAGAAACTATTAGAAGAACTCTTTTTTTTGATTATTCACATTTAGGGATATACCGAGCCCGAACCTCTCGGTCTCGGTATCATCCTTAATCTCCCTAGATATATATTAAAATATTTTCGTGAGTCAAATTTTTTTTTTATTATAGCAATATTTAAATGAAAATAATTCTGTCATTTATACATAAACAATACAATAGTTTTCGCCAAGTATAAATTATTTAACACGCATTGAAGTTGAGATAAATCAGGAATTATAGATAGAGCTGCAACATAAAAGCCGAGTAATAGAATCATAAGGAAGTTTTTATAATAATGCATGTTACTTTATTTATTGAAGTTTGATCGTCATACATGATAACTACTTTTTGATTAATGAAAACTGTTAAGCACGTATACATTCTAGTTATATAAAGCTTTTAGGAAATTATTTTCTATTGACAAATCGATCAGATATTTGAATCAAATGATTCACTTTTCTCAAATGCCAAGTTTCCACACTAGTTCACTGCTGCCTTTTGAAGTCTAAATATGTTTATGTTTGATAGGTGGACGTGAGTGTTAGAATATCTTATTCATCTCCGGCACGTACATTCTCATCCTCACCCTCACCTTCTCCAACCTTTTTCTTTGTCGACATGAATTGTGAATACGTCTTTCTTATCAGTAAAAAATGAATCGATTAACTTGATTCATAACATGAATATTCAGTTTTAATCGGCAAAGTAATTTTTCAGTCACCCTATAGATTTATGAGATTATTTTTAATTAAAAGCGACAAAAAAGCATAAGCACAACAAATTTGAAGAATTTATATCAATTTGATGTGTTGTATGTTTCCGTTTTCTGAATTGTAGTCTCACCTTTTTTCTTACTTAACATCCATTTCAAAAAGTATTTACCAATAAATATCTCATAAAATTCTTTCTTATAACTAGTCGATGGTAGAACATAGAGAATAAAGCCAAGAACTTGTGAATTATATGAAAATAAATAAGAACCAAGTAACATATGACGTTGCCAATCTTTCAATTGTATACATGCGAAACTAAATGTAAGAATAGCTTGAGGTAGAGCAGAAAGAATAATGATTGTTGGTGTGACATAAAGTTCTTTCTGAGTTTGAAATTGTTTCTTCAATACTTGACTAAAAGTTATCTTTTGTCCTTTAGTTTTCACTCAACGACGAGCAGAAAGAATAATCAAGAGAGTGATACAGATCACTCAAATAAAAAATGGAAAAAGAGTAGAGATTCGATTATAATTTAAAATTAGAATTGTGTCAAAATTTGTTACACAAATGGATAGACCAGTAGAACGATGTTGAATGACTATGTAATAGATTATTTCATGTACATGTATACTGAAGAGAACAATCGTTGTGAAAATACTAATTCCAATGGCTAAACGAGGATTTTTTAAAGAAGATGAAGTTGTAAAGAGAATCATCTCTAGTGTTTAAAATGGCGAAGAGATTTGGGAAATACGAAAGTGTTAAAATAAAAAAAACGTATTATGAGAAAAACGTGAAAGTTTGAGAAGCGAAATTAAAAACTTTTTTTATAGTAACATGAGATGAAATAAATTTTTTAATGATTTTCCATAGGTCATTGGTGAGAACAAACTCAGGAGACACATGCAGAGGTTTATGGAAAAAGCTTTATTTGTTCCATATGATTATGTTGTGTGGATAGTCGACTCATTACGGAGCCCCTCAGAATAGTAGATATTTTGAAGAAAAGTCGAAATTGAGTTTTTGTCATAGAAAGATCGCCGAAGTCTTCTCTTTCAGAATATTTATGGTTTTTCGACAAATAAACTGATTTGGACCCACTATCATGTTTTTCGAGCAATTTTCGAGTTTCTTTTTTATTTTTCTTAAAATCAATTTTTTCGACCATGCCATTTACACGGGAAAGAATTTCTTGATAACGACTCAATAAAGAAGGGATATTTTTTGGTTGCATAGAGGGCATGTGGGGTTAGATCCTCACAGGCTCCGATTTTTGAATTTCCCTTTTGGTGAAATAAAAAATTTTAATATTTCATTATTATTAGTGCTTTGAATTTGAACATTTTTCGAAAATGTGCTTTTTAAAAAGGAAATAAAGCGAAATCCAAAAATTGGGCTCCATGAGGATCTGCCCCTAAGGATACTCTACAAGTTAAAAACCGCCCGAGCTTATTAGCTTGTATCCTTATTGTGAAATCCTTCCTCGCGTACAGATTGTTTTTGACCAATAAATTAACTATAACTCATTAGTTTATTGGAAATTTTGGGAGAGATATTTCACTCATAATCTATCCCATCCTAGACTAATATTCTTCAAAAATTTAGGTGAAATCAGATGAAAAATAACAAAGTTCGTTTCTGAGGGGGGGGGGGGCTTAAGAACTGCTTGGTATGATTCGAAACAAATCATCTGAATTTATATCCCTAATTTTATATCATATAATAATAGGATTTTCAAATTATCTGAAATGGATGAAAATATGTTGAATTTCTCTTACATACGAAAATATTCTGACAAACTTTATTGACTAGTTCATACAAAATCTTTGATAGAGAATGATCTGCTATTAAAAGTTAATTATCTTCTCCAAGTTTATAGTTAGTATTTGTAAAAAAATATTAATGTGGTATCATACTGACTGGCTACACCCATATATATATATATTCGCGAATAACAATATGTATCAAGCTAGTTTTCCTAGCGCTACATACTAACTTAAACTATTACTATGAAAAATGAGCAGTTTTTGAAAAAATGCTATTTTTTTAGAATAGAGGATCTCGCAAAAACTGACACTACATCGTGAAAACTCATCAAAAAACCAATAAACTATAGCACGTTCGATAGCAGACACTTTGCTCTATCTAATGCACTATAAATCAAAAAATTTGACGAAAATTTATATTTTAGAGTGGGTGCGAGCTTAAAAGGTTAATAATATCAGTTTTAATACTCATATATGAGATAGTGAATACATATAGGAATTAACATATAGAGGAGGCTGAGCCCCACCACCCTCAAATTTCTGGTTACGCCGCTAACTCCGAGTCATATTTTTTTCATAAGCCTTTTTGAGTATCGATCCACAAGGGTTACTTACTCTTAGGATTTACTCCCAACAGCACCTGAATACTTTATAACTGCAGTAGATTTTTTGTATAAATATTTAATCAGCAAATGACTTGAACGTTTTTTCGAATATGTTCTACATTGCAAATGGAAAATACTTCGGCTTAAATAATGCAATGGGCAGGGATTTCTTTTCACTTTGAACTTCATACACGTTACGAACTGACTTAATAAATTCAATGTTAAACAACAAAACTAAACTAGATTATTGTAAAATATCAAATTTATGTATTTTTTTAACTTGATCAGTTAAAAATAGATCTCGTAAAAATAAAAACTTTCATTATAATTTGTTTATCGTCATCGCTATTGTTGGTCATTATTTTGATAGACTTATTTCGATTGATTCACCAAAAGACGTTACCTTTATCAGCTTGATGAACGTATTTCTTCTTTCTCAAACGAATTTCTACGCCGAATGAAATTCTTTTTCTTCCATATTAAAAACATAGTAATTTTGTATGAGAGCAATGTTATTTCTCTCTAAAATAATCATAATAACACGTGAGTATTGTTTCATGAAGGCCATATTTATACTTTGCTTTTATCTTAACCAAGACATTCAGATAACTTGTGTAAATAGAAGCTTCTCGTTTCTTCAGAGATTTAACAAGAAAAAAAGAAATTGTGTGCCGCTCTTATTTCTAACGAAACATTCGCAAGTAAAACAAAAAAAACACATGTCATTTTTTTCCTTTACCAACTTGAAAACGGTAAGTTACAATTTTAGTAGTAAAATCATCTCGTTTGAAATGAATAAAACTTTTCAAAGAGAACAGTTGCATTCCCATCTGGAGAGAAATACGTAGGTGAGTGGGCCGATGGCAAGAGGAATGGGCAAGGGGTTAACACATGGCCGGATGGTAATCGATATGAAGGAGCTTGGAGAGACAACAAGAGGAGTGGGCAAGGGGTTAACACATGGGCGAATGGTAATCGATATGAAGGTGATTGGAGAGACGACGACAAACATGGTCATGGCTCCTTAACATTTGCCAGTGGAGAGAAATACGTGGGTGAGTGGGCCCATGACAAGAGAAATGGGCAAGGGGTTAACACATGGCCGAATGGTAATCGATATGAAGGTGCTTGGAGAGACAACGACAAGCATGGTTATGGCGCCTTAACACTTGCCAGTGGAGAGAAATACGTGGGTGAGTGGGCCTATGACAAGACAAATGGGCAAGGGGTTCATACATGGCTGAATGGTAGTCGATATGAAGGAACTTGGAGAGACAACAAGAGACATGGTCATGGCACGTCAACACATGCCAGTGGAGAGCAATACGTGGGTGAGTGGGCTGATGACAAGATGAATGGGCAAGGGGTTAACACATGGCCGGATGGTAGACGATATGAAGGTGCTTGGAAAGACAACAACAGGCATGGTTATGGCGCCTTAACACTTGCCAGTGGAAAGAAATACGTGGGCGAATGGACCAATGATAAGAAAGTCGGATGTTCAATCTGCTGACTTATACATGAATATTCTCTTCTCCAGGAGATCTTTTATAAATTTTTAAATCAATCTTGTATGATATGCATCAATAAAGAAAAATGCATTCATTAGTTTTAATAACAATTTCAAAACTTTTCTTTTTAATTTGACTCAATTCTAAGAGAATTGAAAAAACCTTCAAAAATAGCGTTCATCTTTTCTAGTTTCCTTGTAGTTCTTCAAATCTGAACAATTTTAGGAAGAAAAACACTACCTATCCTAGGCTAAAATGGATAGGTGCACCGTTTGCGTGGCCGATCTCACAATTTCGTTCACTGCAACTTACAAATTTTGTCATTATGGTTCATTTGAATTAATTTGATGACTCATGCAAATTTTACGATCGGAGCACCACGTTGACTGGCGAAAATAGATATGAAAGTACTTATAACACGAAGTAAATCAATAGAAAAACAGAACATTTATCGATTAAGTCATCACTAAATTATTTAGTACAAGATATAATCTCATATTCATTTCACCCTTGCACAACAATAATGACAATCTCTCTAAAATGTATTAAAATTGAGCTAGTAGTTTGACGATCAATTCTAAAAATGCAACTTGTGAAGTCTTTTGATGCTAAGTAGGTGAGGCCGCTTTAGATAAGAAAAGAAATGAGCGCTGATAAGAGATGAGAAAGCGCTAAAGAGAGGACTATTTGCACCTTCTATAAACACATTCGACGGATGCTTCCACGCAGGTCCAGCCACCCTTTACTGAAAATTTTACCCGCAAGATCTAGGTATGTAGATTTTGTAGCCCATGTCGAGTTGTGTAAGAATTCATATTCTATTTGATTGAAATGATGCGCTAACGGCGGAAGAGAGAGTTCAAACCCCTATTTTATCAAAATATTGAAGAAATGAGTTTAAATTAAATTAATCGTAAGAGAAATTTGAAAAAAGTATTTCTAAAACAAACTCTCTGATATCTTTTCACTTGCCCATGATGCAATACTCGTATAAATAATTCGAATAGATCCACAGAATATGCTTTAATCGGTACGAAAGACTGAATAAAAAGGATTACACGAGCAGAATAGGACTTGATAACAGGTCGGCTATTCTACCGTTTTCCGCTTCATTTAGTTTTTCAAGTACTAGAGGACGACGAAATGTCGAAGTGACTTTTGTTTTCCCTAGACTGAAATTCCCTAGACTGAAAGGATAGGGTCTGCAGAACGTAAATTCACCTGTGTCTGTCTGTCTGTCTGTCCGTCTGTCTGTCCGTAACGCCACATAGTACAAATGACCATTTGCCAACTATGGTTCAAATGTCCATAGTAACTGTCGTACAAATAATTAAAATTATAACAGCTATAGCTAAAGTATTCACAGTAACTATAGTGTAAAAGCCTATAGTATCAATGGTACAAATGACCAAATAATAACTATGGTGAAAATAGCTATTTTATTAAAATGGTTATAGTGACCCTAGGACAGATGGCCAAATAATAAGTATAGTCTAGATGCCTTTTCCCTAGACTGAAAGGCTAGCGTCTAGAAAACGAAATTCACCTGTATCTGCCGGTCGGTCTGTCTGTTCGTCTCTCGGTAACGCAGTCAAAATGACCATTTAATAACTATGATTATAATGACAATGGTTAAAATGAACATTTAACAACTACGGTACAAATGACTACTTAATAAGTATGGTATAAATCACCATATAATAACTATGGTTAAAATGACCACGATAAGTGTGGTTATAATAACCATAATAACTATGATTATAATGACCATTGGAAACTATGGTTCAAATATACTTCAGATAACTATGCAGAAGACTATTACAATCGTCTAATTACCATGATTGAAATTAATCTATCAGTATTGATTAAAAATGACGATCATTGTTTAATTATTTATTTTGATTGGATTGTTGTTCAATGCTGTATCAATAACTAGGTGCTTTATGAATAAATTAAAATTTTATAAGTGAGTGTGAACATAAAATTACAATAAATGAAAATCATATTCTTTGAATAAAGTGACCAAGTTTTTTTCCAATAGAAATAACACTTAAATAATATGATTATCAAAACTCGCATTGTTGTTTACAATGTCATTGTAGTTCACGATAAAATATGAAAACGTTTTATGTAAAAGAGTAGCAGCCACACGGTCATACACATAACAATTAATAATATCGGATGCAAAGGGTTTTCATATTTGAGTTGTATTTTTCTCACGATTGGGCATCGACATCGATATCCATACCCAACCTGACTATCGATGGTATTTCGATACCTCGAGTTATATTTTCGACGGCCATCGAACGTTCAAATCGACTGTTTGGAGTGACATTTTCCGATGGGTCGACCACGCAGAGGTGGGTCATTTGGATATTTTATTTTAATTCTTTCTTGAAAATCTCGGAATCTTTTCCGATGGGTTCATACCTATCGAAATGGAATAACCCATCGCCGTGTGCTCGACCCATCGAAAAGTTCTTCGAGGGCTCGGGAAAAAATTAGAAAGAAAAAATTTCGGCATATGCACGGCTATATATCGAGCCCTCGATGCCTATCGAACATATATTTAGAATAAGAGGAGAATTAGATTCGAACATATGTACTTACGATTATGAACCATACATTGACGAATTGATCTAAACATATCTTGATCTTCTAACTATAGAAACATGTTTTATCAATGTATCCACTACGCGATATTTCTATTTTTTTCTTTATGTTTCGAGTCTTGCATTTCATGAATATAACTTCTTTCTTATATTCTCATTTAGTCAGACGACAATCATTATTTTCTAGAATGTTTTTTGCAATTCAACATTCTATAAATTAACATTAACAAAATGTTGTAGAACTACTTTGAGAAAGAGATATCAAGAGTAGATGTTCATATAATAATGATAAGAATTGATTAATGACAAAAAAATTAAGATTAGTTAATATAGATCTGTCTATAATCAATAATCATAGAACTCGCTAAGAACACTATTTTTCTGGAAACCGTATAATACCATCTTTCTTTGGATCGATCAATCATTGATAATAGCGAATATTAATCAACTTCCGAGTTATTGATATCTCAAATGGAAGCGAATTCTAAGACAGTAATGTAAAAAAGTTCAAAGATTTTCAATCCATTTGATTAGGCTTCTTGCCTATGTAGCTTAAAATTTATGAGAGAATCAAGTGCAGATCTGACTTTGAGATTATGAGCGATCGTATTCAAGCATCAAAGATTTTCCTAACGACATCTTTATAACTAATCTTTGACAATTTTAATAAGCTTCTATTGCACACAAAGAAACGAGTGATCGAATAGTGCATTTAGATGTGTTTCTTTCACCGATTACTCGCTATTTCGATAGAATCAGAGCGCTCGAAAGAAAGCCAAATGAGTGAAAAGAAGAGACAACTTTTCAATTCTTTCAGAATATTTTCATGCTTGCTGAAATTCGAGCGCTCGTACAAAAACCAACTGGTCGAATAGCCAAGATCGAGGGCATTGACAGTGTGGATGACCAACGATTAGATTTTTCGAGAGGTGCGCATTATAACAGAACCGAACAAAATTTGATCGAAATGATTCTCGAGCACTCGCCGTGCCTATCGAAGGCCTTTTTAGTTTTACTTAGGTATGAAAAATGCTTTTAGAAAAGCAGTATAAACTCAAAGAAAGAATCATATGAGATTATTTAAAGTATATGATTTCTGCTTTTCATAATTTGATGTCCAAACTCACTTGTAAAATTCTAAATTATTGACACAGCACCTATTGTCCATTTCAAAATAAAGTGCAATCGGTTGTTTGTTGAATAACTCGGCAACGGCGATAGCTATCAAGCTCGGGTTTCACTATTAGAAAGAGCATGAGTGGGGGTATAAGTCTACTTGAGAATCAAAATACTTGAGAACTTTTCTAGAAGGTTCTAAGAATTTCTTGGAAAATTACTGTCTAATTCGCTTGATTATGGATATTTTCAAATGGAATTGAAAATCCAATATCTCAAGAAAGAAATCTCCTTTTTGGCTGAAAATTTCAAAATATTCTATGGGCCATTAGGTCTATCTATGGGCAAAGTTTCAAGTCGAAACTCCGCAATTTCATTTTTCGGTCAATACGTAAAGTAGGATTAAGAATTCAGTAAAATGGTCATAAATTTCTCAGGAAAGGTCGAAAACGCGTAAAAATTTTGTGGTTTATAAAATAGATATTGGACTACAATATGACTGAACTAAAATTGAAAATATGCCCAATCAAACAAAACAGCCAGTGATTTTTCAAAAAACTCTAAGAACCTTCTAGAAAAGTCCTCAAGTGTTTTGATTCTCAGGTAGGCTTATACTCCCACTCATGCTCCTTCTAATAGTAAAACCCGAGCTTGATAGCTATCACCGTTGCCGAGTTATTCAATAAACAACCGACTGCACTTTATTTTGAAATGGACAATAGCTATTGATACAACATTGAATAACAATCCAGTCAAAACAAATAAAAAAACAACGATGGTCATTTTTAACCAGTACTGGTGGATTACTTTAAATCATAATGACGCAGCGATCTTTATGATATTCTGTACCATTGTTGCAACTATAGTTATTAGATCAGCACTATAACCAACTTATTCTGTAACACGGAACCAAACACATTGAATCCCTGTTTACATCTATGAGCAATTATATCGATATCCCGGTTGCGTCAGTCTAGGACCAAGTGAATCGACAGTCGATGAACGTTACTTGTTCTATAAATATCTATCATATTTGTTTTATGATGTTCTTTGATGAGCAACATTCTGTACCGTCTTCACAATCGGATGAACAGAAGTCAATCGACTAAACAATTTTTTTAGATGAGGAGAAGTTAACATCTGAATAATGGTCACAGAAACAAGTCCAAACATAGATGACATCCATTCGAATGGAACTGCCCACAATGGAATATATCCTGTCAATACATAAGCAATAGGAATGAAAACGTGTGGTGCAGCAACGATAGTTTGGAAAGTCAAAAGAATAACTAAACGTGTCATTATGATTACATCACGACGGGTTCTGTCATGTTGATTAATACCGAGCACTGCTGTACCTCGTTTTCGAACATGATACATTGTCCAAACATATAAGAATATCGTAAGAGTAAATGGAAATAAAAAAACAGTTAAACCAAGAAATAATGATCCAGAGATGTTCGTTGGTGAAAACTGACAAATATAATCATTATTTAAATATTCAATTTGACCAAGAATTAAACTTGGAAATAGTTGACTGAAACTCAGAATCGTTTGTAGAACTGATAATATTAGGTATAAACGAAATGATTGAAGTTTTTTCTGTGTTGGATAAACTATCCGAACGAATCGATAATTGGCCTGGAGCAAAACGGTATAGTAATACATGCCCGCATTGGAATAAATTAAATAGGAGTTAATACGACACCACCATTCATCAAATGATACTTGAGGATATAGATGGCCGTATATAGTGCAAATACTTTTATTCACAAATAGAGGAAAAGTAACTAGAAGACCGATGCATAAATGAGTAGTAAGTAAATAATCCACTGCTGCGGTTCTCAGCTTTGATCGACGATAAATCATCATTGAAAGAGTCAATATCATTGCACATTCACCAAGTATGGCACAAAAAGAACTGAATAAGTAGAAACTTATTTTAATTATTTGTACCGACATTGAATACTATTAACTATATAACCTATTAAAGAAATAAAATGATGACAGATTCATTCGTTTAAACATATACAGATTAATCAACAAAAGATTGTGCTCTCAATTCACATTTTCATTCTGATAACTTTTCAGGTTTACAAGCAAGGTATGAAAGATAATGATGTCAATGTGAAACTCATCTCTTAATATATCATGACTACACATCTCATATGATTGCAAGAAGTAATTACAAAAGCGTGTTAATCTTCGCCATAGGATCGTTTCAAAAAGAAGTGTGTTATTTTTCAAAATTACTTATCATTTTATAAGTTCTATTATAATCCTATTGAATCGAAGTAAGCTTCACTTATAATATTTAGAAAATTGATGATGAAAAAAAGGGAGAAGTTTTTTGTGTTCTTAATCAATTTTTTCCTTTGTAAAAAATACCGCAAAAATTAGATGATAATCGATTAAGATCCACCTCCTATTGATATGATCAGATTTTGCGATCATTTGCGTTTGATCGTCTTGTCTTCTTTGGAAAAGAAATAAACCAGCTAAAACAACATTGAGCAGATTCTTTTTAAATGAAAAGGACAAAACCAAATAAAGTCACACATATAAAACAATCTTATAGCGAAAAGTCAGATTAAAATAGATTATTTTTAATTAAAAATTGATAAAAACCGTTTCGTTTTAATCAGTTTTTAATTCAAAAAATAATCAATTTAAATCGTAAAATGATGGAAATAATTTTTTGTATTAAAATAAGCAGATGAGAAAAAAAATCATCTGATAAAAATGAACAAGGTAACGTTGAGAATATGGGCTTCCCATAAGATCCGATGGGATTTTTTTTGACCTAGATGTTTTTTTATTTTCTTTATTCAAGAATTTTGAATTTATTTAACAATATTGATTAAAATTTTTCTGCTACAGAAGATCAATACGAAGAAAAGTTCTATTGAATGTTTTAAACAGAATATCTAGACTGTTGATTAACTTTGATTTGATTAAAAGTGATATGTGGAGATTTAGATTTTGTTGGAAGAGGGAAGTAGCTGACTCTATGGTCTTTGAATCCTCTAGAATCACATAGCGAATCAGCTTTCAGTCAATGTAAATTTTATCATTAGAAACGAACAATAATAATCATATTCACACTAGCTATCTATTATTTTGTCAGATCTTAGGTTGATTTTTGACAAATGAAGCTCATTCACTTACAGATCTGCACAAGTAGAAACGGTGTCTCTGAACTATCGCCATACTATTTATAAAGTGCACTGTCGTTGTATGTTTCTCCTAAGTTCACTAAAACATTTTAGTACAGCATCTGAACAGGAAAGAACTCTTTTTGTATTGAGATCATTAATCGATCAATCAGTAAAGCACAGACATACAAGCAGGCAAACAATCTGTTTTCAACACTCGTCTCCACGAGAAAGAGAACATCCCTAATGAAATTAAGTAAATGAATATTTACTTATTTCAACAGCATCCGAAATCCGTGAAATCTAGACTCTTGAAGAGTTTTGGGTATCTAAACTCCTGAAATTGTTTGAAAACTTCACCGATCTAAAGAATTGAAGGAAATCAAAAAAACTCATAAATGAAACACGATTTTACCGAAAGAAGTATTTCATTACTCGGAGAGATGTCCCAATACCAATATTGTGAGTATTGTCGTCAGAACAGGTCAAGATAAACATATCATGATGGAATTTACGATACGTATGGATAGATAACAATTCTCTGACTGAATCTGACAGATAAAAGAGACGAATGACACTTTTATCTGCAGCAATTAGAATAAAGTTGTAAGGGCATAGGCTTCTTGGACAGATAAGTCAAGAAATGAATTTTCGAGTTTCATTCTAGTAAAATTTCTCAGGATTTAGTGGTTTCTTGGATTTAACCAGTTCGTCTGGTTCATAGAACTCATTAGGTTGTATAAGTTAGTTGAATACCACTTCGATTCATTGGATTTAGAGTCCCTCGAAACTACAGTTTCTAGGGAATTCGAAGCATATCTTAATTTTCTTTTATTATTTGGCTCAAAAAAATCTACGTTTCTTGGCAAACCAAAAAATTCTTCAATGACTTGCCAAAGATAAAAGTTGGATTTATACACATATATCGGAAATTCTCTTTTTTGAGATATATATTATAAAACAAAAATAAAAGTCTTGCTAAAGAATTTCTTTTCTTGAAAGTCGATTATAGTAGTAAAAGTACGGCACTAACACCGGCAATATTTTCGGGAAATAGTTTGACAAGAATACTTACGAAAGATATTTTTGATACTAAGTAGGAATGAGAACGGTAGAAGTTTTGAAAATAAAATACGTTTTTATCTTACTTTCATTATACAAGCAAAAGAAACAACAATCTCAACTTTTTTCTCTATTTTTTTCTATTATCCATCTGTCAAAGTCATATTACAAATGGTTGTTGAAGAAACATCAGTCGTTTTGCAGGAAAAATACAATCAATCCTATTATTTCTCATAAACAGATGTTGTCATAAGAAGATGAAACTACTTCTTGATAAAAAGAAAATTTTGACAACTCTCACTACAAAATGTTTTAGGCAAACAAAAATCATCACACTAATTAATAGGCGCAAGCATCATAGTGAGGGAATCATGTCTTGAAGAACCTACTTTTAGGCATTGTTTCAAGAATAACTACACAGAAGATTTTAATTTGTTATGAACAATTTTCATGCTTTTCGGTACATTGGTGATATACGTCAATGTAATTGGAATGTAACGTCATTTTGACCAAAATACAGATTTTAAGTAGAAAAATGACATTCAAATGTAAATCTTTTCTTTTTCTTTCATTTCTTCTACTATGAATATAGATATGTTTTTAATGAATTGGTTTCTTAGCATCATTCTATAGAACTTCATCTATTCTTTTCGTATATAATCCATTTCATTTTCTCTATACATATCATTTCACTTTTTTAAAATGACTTATTTTGATTGTTGTTGTCAAGCGTCTGTTACAGTCTATTATTCTCGCAAACGAGGAATATCATTTCTATTTTCTGATAAATGTAAGAACAGTTTTAAAAAAAGAATGAAATGTCCTTAATACATGACAAAAACGTCTTTCATCAACAACATAAGCATACAAGTGTCATCAGAATAAGTCAAGATGGAGAAAATTTTATCATTAAGTTTACATAAATGATGAAAAGTTATCGAACAAGTTAAAGCCAATTAATTAGAGAAGGTTTCATGGTCCATGAACATATTCAAGAAGTTTATTTAGAGGAAAAGATTCGATACGAAAGTGTGACAAATTATAGACGTAAAAGAAGAAAGACTCATGTTCGTTTATGTATAGATACAATTATACATCAGAAAAAAATGACAAGAGATCAAAAGAATATAAAACACATATGTGAGGGAGCAACCGCTCACGATAAGTTTATTAGACCGAATGCCCACACAGCGAAAAACATGAACAAGCGATAAAAAGAAGAAAGAAGAGAAAAAGAGAAAGAAGAGAGAAAAGAGAGACAATGATAGATATGATGGGTATAACCCGTCACACACCCCATCGCCGTGATACGAGTGCATGTGCACGAGTATGAGAGAAGATGAAAACAAGAACTACGAAGCGATATGATTCCGAAGTAGATAAAAAACAGAAGCGAAAACAGGAATAAACAAAAACAAACGCAACTGGTTAGATATACATAATATAATGAAAGAAAAAATTTGCTAGATTATATGTGATTAAAGATGCGATATATTTGTGTGCTTCAAACAGAGAGTAAATGATGATAAGATAGAATCAAGAAATTAACAAAAGGTACGAAAAAAAAACGCTTATGAAAATACTATAGGACCATGTAACAGTATAAAGATGGACGCTGATGTGAAATGAAAAGAGAAAGTAAAGGAAGGTAGTCCTTGGATTGTAGTGTTGTATTCGATCAGGATAGTTCAATCAGTTCAGTGTTGAAGTCAAGAGTTAGATCGGATGTTATTGGATCAGTCGTTGGTGATGAAGGTGTTGCGGCTTGCGGGGTTGGTGGATTAGTTCGTTGTTGGTTTGTTTGTGGTTGATGTTGATTGGGGCGATGGTGTGAATTAATTGGATTGATGGAAGAGATGCTTGTTGGTGGTTGACGACAAACGTCGCTGTAAAGACGAGGTCTGTTGGAAGTTGTGGATAGTCGTTTTGGTTGGATTATGTGTGGTTGCCGTTTTTGTTGAGTTGTGTGTGATTGTGATATTGATTGAGTTGTGAGTGGTTGTCGTATTGGTGGCACGTAAAATGACATTAGCGGTATAGGTTTAAATGATGTGTTATTATGTGGTTGTGGGCCATCATTTACGTGTATTGACATTAGCACATTCAACGCGATTCAGTTTTCTTTAAAAATTCCATTGAAATATTGATTTGTATCACGAATTTGCGTATAATAAACGCACCTAATACTCTTATCATTCTTTTCTACCAACTAGTCATCGTTCCTTCTTTGTATCAGCATACAATGAGTCATGCTTTATCTTTAAAGGAAAAATCCCTTACGCCACTTTCTTGTTTTTTTTCATCTTATCTGTGGTGCACGTAACATAAGAGAGGGAAATTTCCAGATTTTCTCTCGTTGTTCTGCTCTCTCGATTCTTGTGCATATAAAAGCATCCAACATTTTGAAATTATTCACGTGTCGTTCGAAGAATCTGAAACAGAAGAAAGTGCTAGCTCACTCAGTGAAGTGAGCTCTTTCGATGATGATTTCGTTAGGATGGACCTAGAATCTGGAACTTCCGATGAAGAAAGTACTACTGACGAAGTAGATTCGCATGTCTGGAGTGAAATACAATCAGAATCTGATGCAGAATTCATGGAAGATTATGGACTCATCCAAGAAGTAACTTCTGTATCAGGAGATAGCACAATTCTGCCCATCGATTGCTATCGCCATTTCATCACGGACGAAATTATTGACCTTATGGTTCGCGAAACTAATCGATATGCGGAGCAATACTTGCAAACACATGATATTAGCAGACGGTCAAAAAGTCGTCAATGGAAACCAACTAATGATGTAGAGATGCTCAAGTTTCTTGGAATCATTACCGAAATGGGATTAGTACAAATGCCGAAGTTGGAATACTATTGGAGTAACAGCCGGTTGTACGGATCCGAGATCATTCGAAGTGCAATGGCGAGGGATAGGTTTGAATTACTCCTCAAGTTCTGGCATTTTTCGGACAACCATAAGTACCACTCGAACCAAGCTAGACTACTGAAGTTGAAACTACTTTTGGATTTACTGAAAGCCAGATTTTCGTCTGTATATAGTCCTGGTGCAGTTGTTTCAATCGATGAAACAATGATACCATGGCGAGGCAGACTTTTTTTCAAACAATATATACCTGGGAAAGCGCATAAATATGGGATAAAGATGTACAAATTAGCGGCTACTAACGGATATACGTGGAATTATTTGATCTATACTGGTGAGCAAGATCCATTGGCAGGTGTTGGACATGCTGAGAGAGTCGTGATGAATTTATTAGATGGTCTCTCAGGATGTTATCGGACTGTGGTTACTGACAACTTCTATACCAGTATTCCCCTTGCAAGACGTTTGTTGGCACATGATACGTACTTTCTTGGAACACTGAGAAGTAATCGTGCCGCATCAGGAAAAGAAATTCTTCAGAAAAAGCTCAAGCGTGGCGAAGCGTGCGGACTTCAGAATAAAGAAGGTATAAAGTTGATCATGTGGAAAGACAAAAAAGATATTTTGATGATATCCACAAGGCCTTCGCATTCAGCAGCTGTAGTAGACACTGGAAATACCAATTTTCGAAATGAGTCGATTATGAAGCCACAAGTTGTATTATATTATAATAAAGGAAGACAAGGTACTGATTTATCTGACCAACTATCAGCATATTATACATGCCTCAGACGATCTATAAAATGGTACCGAAAGGTAGCATTTGAATTGATTTTTGGGACGGCTATAGTGAATAGTTATCTGATATACAAGGAACACTATTCAACAAACAATATTACCATCCTGAAGTTTCGTGAAAGTCTTGTGAGATCTTTACTGCTTGGCATGCCATTCGAGAAGCTGAAACCGGGACCAAGACAAAAACCGACAAGTCAAATGAAGCGCAACCTTGTTGACCACAAGCTTGAAGAAAAAGAAGGATCTGCTCGCGATGTCCGAAGACGCTGTGCTGGCTGCTACGAGAAAATCAGTCAGCAACAATCAAGAGAGGCCGGTCATGTAGCTGCAAAGAAAGTAAAAACTTTTTGTCCAGATTGTGATAAATTCTTTTGTCTTGATTGTTTCAATGAGAAGCATCGCACTTTCTAATAAACGATTAAATAAAAATAAAAGGCAGAACTGATGACATTTAATGCGTGACTTCTAACTAAGAAAAAAAAGGGAAGAAAAGTGTCTCTCTATTGATTTTCTTGTAAAAATAATGTGGGACTCACCGGTGGGTCCCATCGCGTCGAATGTGTTAAAGCGTTCATGAAAATGCAACGTATAACAAATCCATCTTGGGTTTCTCAAGATAAAAGGGTTTATCAAGGGGTAGAGCACGTTGATAAACGAATTTTTCAGTTATAAACCCTTTTTGAGGGTTTATTATTCTCCGAATCTTTTTTCAATGTAGTCGTGGCTATATCTTTTCAAGATACTCATCCTCACCCTCAAGAAGTGAATGATGACATGAATTTGTCGTAATGTAATCATGACGTCATCCCAAGTAATGTTATTGTCAAAACTGACGCAACACTTCTGATAAGGAAACTTTGACTTGAGTATATATTGCTTTTACATTCATGTTCGAATAGATTCAATTATTGGTCCTATTTTCTTCCAGGCGCCCCATGTTTTCGACGACAGAATATTCTATAACAAACAAAGCGAAACAGTTATTTGAAGCCATAGAAATTTGCTTATCTATGGTAAAAGATGGCGCTCACAACGATAATGAAATGTTGAAGCTTTGCAATATTGTGGACGAGGCCGTTGATGAACAAATTTATTATGATAGATTCGCCATGGCAGCAATATTTTATTTGAGAGATGATATTATCCAAAGACGGCTGTTGTGGTCTCAAGATGTAGCGGTATGGAAAAGAATAATTTCATTGGTTGAAAATATAACCTATGTCATGGTTGTGTTTGAAAAGCTATGTGAAGAGAAAGGAATAGACAAAAAGGATGCTTTTCGTGATTTGTTTGACATTAAATTTAGGATTTTCACGGAAATGCTTTATTACGTTCGCGATGAGAAAGCAAAGTTATTACCTTTTACTATGCATTGCAAATCTTCTAAAGAAATCCTATTCTCTTGTGAAAAATTATTGAAATTTTAAAAAGGAATAAAATGTCTAGAATGTTCTCTAGACTGAAAGGATACAGTATGTCAGATGGTAATTATGTATTTAGTCTGTCTGTCTGTTTGTCTGTAACCCGTTTTTAAGACCACGGTGGGAACTGTTGTCGGTTGATTCAGTGACGGGTTTTATTACGTGAGATACAGAGGAAATCTCTCTTCATTGATCATTGTCGAACCTTTTTCTCGCTTGCTCGCTGCAAGATCGGGTGCTGTGACTCATTGGACTCGATTGCCTCTCTGTTTGCGGAAAATACGGTTTTGAAACCTCAATTCATTTCACGTTTGATCATTGTTTTTATTTCAATGGGTGAAAGATACTGGAACGCCTTTATGTTTGGCTAGCAGCGTGTTCTCACAGATGATACCGTTCAAAGAAGCAATCTGTTCATGTGGTTTTCTTGCAGCTTCGATTATCCATCGTTGCAAAAGATTCATTTTTACTGTCTCTCCGTTCCCCTACAATATGGATTTGAAGGCCTGTTTGTTAGTGGATTGTTGATTGGATCTCAATGGGTCAAAAATTGCTCGTATTGTTTGATAGCTGGTCAGCTGCGTCTTTATACAGCTCACACCGCATGAAGATGCTTTTTGGTTATGAGACAAGATTAGATATGTAGTATTGAGATCTCTTGTCGATCACGAAAACACACATGAACGCTCCGTCAATCCATCCTGTGTATTCCGATTCATTCACATCACTACACCACCAAAACACTTCGTTTCATCTGATCCGAATATATGCTCTTTTTCTCACAAACAGTTCAAACGCCTCCATTGTTAGACTAACTTTTAGTTCCACTCTCGCTATGTGTAAAAATGACAGATAGAAATGACCACTATACATTCTGTTGCCTATTTTAGAAGCACAAAACGAGAATGCTGCCGCACATATTTGACATCCCATTAACGGATAGATTCGACCATACACGAATTTTCATAATCTTTACACAGCATAACAACACATGTGGAGGAGAGATTGAACCTATCGTGTCTAAGAATTTCCAGACCTAAGATTGGACTCAGTTAACACAAAATTTTAAGAGCCCAACGTGCTCCAGACTTGATTGGATTCAGATACGCGTAATACGCGACAGGCTCTAGTGAGGGATATGCGTGACCTGTATAACTATCGAAAGAATCATTGAGACATGCAGATGACAACAATATGCACAGACATTACATCATTGAGGAAACAACTGTTCATCTTTTAAATTCGTTCTCTGTTCGCACTCGGTAAAAAATCGAGAGAGCGGCCTCGTAACGTGGCCAAATAATGTTTTACTTGTCTGAGCTCATTCCTATCGTTTCTTATTGAACGTCGTATACAATTTATTCGTTGCAACGCGATACTCCGACAAAATTTCTTCGTTTCCTTCATTTGTTCGAATTTGCTTCTTCTAAAAAAAAATCCTTCTTTATCATATCCCCTGCTGCGACCCCTGATTCTATTAAAAAAGAAAAAATATACCAAAAGATGTAGCATGAAAATTTCATCAATTTCCAAAGAACATTTTATTTCTAAAACAGACAAAAAATATACAATTGATTTTTCACACTTTATCTTCTAGTATATATTATTGTTTTATAATAAAACGTATTTTATGATCAGAGATGTTCATTTCGACTGAGAGTCTGCTACTGCCACGATCATATTATAAAAATCTCTTCCGTACCGTAATGGACATCTCTGTTCGTGATTAAAATATGTAATACAAAATGTAGCCATTTATTATAGATCATTTATCTTGTGTTTGTTAGTAAATAATCTAAATGTACATTTGTATCTTTTTTTGTTAGACATTAGAAAACAAAAAATAAAAAGATAAACATGAAAGACAATATGTTTTGTAAAACTACACAACAACGACAAAAAGAAAAAGATTTTATAATGTTTGTAACTACTAATAACAATTGTTATAGCTGCCAGCCATTGTTACTTTATATTTCTTCAAGTTTTCTTTTTTCTTTTTCATCTTGTTCTCAATAAGAAAAAGAAAAACAACATGTTATATTAATTTCATTTAATTTGTTTTTCTTTTGTTAGAAAGTAACGATACAATTTTGCAAATTATTTTGAAATTTTTTTTCTAATTATTCAATAATGAATAATTTAGACATTGTTTATGCTCTTCGTCAACGAATTAATAGACTTGAAAATAAATTAAAAACTTTAACTTGTGAAAATGTTCATGGTAATACAGAAGTAAATAAACAAACTGTTGCACGAATATGTAAAATAGAAGCACGAATTATTAAACTTAAAGGTATACATAATGATAAAATTTATCAAGTCTATTCTCGATTAGATAATAGACCAAGAACAGCATCAATTAATAATGAAATGCAAATGAAAATTTCTGAAATTGATATTGGTGATAATATAACAATATTAAAAATGACACCTATTTGGTTTAAATTAGATGATAAAAAAACATCATTAAAAAATATTATTTATCCAATAGATGGTACTGATAGAAATCTTATTAATACAATAGCACGATATAGAACAATTATAAATAAATCAAAAGATTTTCGTTCTGAACCATTTCAAGTTAATGAAAACTCAATAGAAACAATAATAATTGCACTTGAAAAATTTATTCATCAATATAATGGTGAAGTATGTTTTACTAATGAAGAATTATTATATTCTAAAAGTATTGAACAAACAGCATATGGTATAGTTAATTTAGGAAGTATACATTTACTTGCTGGTAATTATATTCCAACAGCTAAATTTTCTCTTAAATTTAATCTTAATTATGATCGTGATCTTTCAAAATCAATAATAATAATGAAAAATTTTATTTTTGATTTTAATAAATCAATTGCACATTTACTTAATTGTAAAAATGGTTTTATTAAAATATTTTCTATTGAAAAATTCAATAATAGACATGATATGATTCAAATTAATTTTGGTCTTACAACACCTGAAAAAATTCAAACAATATCTCTTGCACAACATTTTCAAGTTAAATATTTAAATTATTTATTCGAATAAATTTTAGGATTTTTCTTTTTTAGACTCTTGTTCGTCGATCAGATTTTCGTAATGATAAAATTCTTCGTTATATTGAACCAGATCGTTATCGATATGAATTAATATTTACATTTTCTTATTTACAATTAAGTTCAAAAGATTTTATTATAGATCATAATATTGATTATAGATCAACAAATTTATTTAAACAAGAACAATTTGGAAATTATACATATTATCCTCCAATTGGTTGGTTTTTTCATGCAATTAATCTTAATAATAAATATTTTTATGATGAAAATTATTATATCGATAATGAATGGCCTAGAGCTTATCATGGTACACACTCACAATCATTGAATAGATTTATTCAAGATGATATTTTATCAAAAAATACGAGAGAAAAAACTATTGATGAACAAGAATTTTATGTAACAACACATTGTAATGATGCTGCTAATTTATATACAATACCATTTACGATTTCAAATGGAGATCAAAATGAAACATTTCGAATGGTTTTTCAATGTCGTGTTAAACCTAATTCATTTACGATTCATAATGATATTGTTGAAGTAGGAGAAGCATGGCATATTATTGATCCAAAGACAATACGTCCTTATGGTTTATTATTGAAAAAAGATACGATTTTATCGTAATTTTTTCTGGATCTTTCTCCTTTCCTTTTTCTTTTTTGGATTTTCATGAAATTAAAATAAATAATATTCATAAAAGAACTAGAAATCAATATGATATTAGTTGTAATCCCATCTGCGTCTTAGATGACATAAATAGTCGCATGATTTGATTGTCGAGTTTTTCAGAAAGTTTTTTGAATATGGATCAGGTTTCATAATGATTTAAATCAGGACTGCCAACTGTACCCCATTTGAAGTTGCAAATCCATACTATGATAAATTCTGGTTACAGACTAAAAGTTCTTGAAAAATACGAGATTTTTTATCTTTAAATGTTAATGAAACTTTTGATTAAAATAATTGTCACTTGAGCTTTTGTTCTCTTAAAATTTTAGCTAGAATAATGTGCAGTCTATACACGCTAAACGAGAGCGATTATTGTACTGATTCATACGTAAAAGTAATTCTTCCAAATATACCACAAAATGTCTTTTATCAGACACCAATATGACAAAAGAAAAATATTTATAACTTTCAATAAAAAACTAAAAATAAAAGTATATCGAAATCGCATAGATAAGACACAAGTATCCGGTGGTTATAAACGTTTTCAAAGTGAAATTATGAGAGTTATCATTTAGAATTTATTGACTATTATGTTGATTACATTGCATTCTCCTCATACTTACAGTTTCTATAGTCTTTAGTTATTTTAAAATGTTTGTCATTTGACATTTTCATATCGAAGGTGATAGAAAATATAGGACAAATCGGACTCCAGTCAATCGATCTTTAACAAGACTATGTAAAAGGATGAGCGCTAAATTGATCCTGTTAGAACGTCAGATAGAATAATGTTTTTTTTTACAAAGGAGGTGTTCTTCCATTAGCTTTTCTAACAAAATCCTTCCATTTCGGAAAGTAAGTGATCTATTCCAATTGCACTCCATTCTAGTTGTGATAAACCCCATTTTAAAATTAACATTTGACAGCCGTGATTTAAATGTTTTTAATATTTCAATCTGAGTTTAGAACTGATCTGACGAATTTTACTACAGTATTTATAATGGTAGTTAAATGAATATATTATGATAAAGGAGAGTTTTTTTTTCTTTTTTTATTTGAAATTACTAAAGTTAATTTTTGGAATGAAAAAATTCATTGGATTTCCTATATTTATCGACTATTATTTTAGATCTAGATTTTCACCCTCAATCAACAGATAATTCCAATCGCATACTCAATAGTCTATTAAAGGTAAAAAATAACTTTCAATTTTTGCCGAGTTTATTCTTGTGTGAGATATAAGAAAAAAATTTAGTTGTAAATATTGTTTATTCTTCTCATTGTGCGATGAACTGTCTTGCGATTAATTTATTTAGTATCTTATTCCATATATATTGTCAAGAGTAGAATGAAATTATACATTTATCAATATTTAATAGAACTTCTCAAAGTCTATACTCTCTAATAAAAGTCTTTCTTCCTCTTTGCTTCTGTACTATCATACTTTACATTAAATTTTGTGATCAAATAAAGATAAGACATAATGAATTTATTTTAGTATGATGTCTATTATATTGAAATAAAACACTTATCTTTAATCTTTATACGATCATAAATGTCCTGCAAAGTTAATGTAGTTATATACCACATAAACATCATCAGTAATAGATGGTATGCCTTAGAAAAAATAGTACTGTTATAGATTTCACCAAAATTTTAGGGTATGATATCAATATTGTTTCAAAAACAATCTTCTTATGAACAATTATTTTTTTTTTGCATGAAAATATTATCCGATTCTTTTCCATTGTAGGAGCATCAGATAAGCAAAACAAACATATTTACCAACGATATATTGGACAAAAAAAGAGTTGAAATCACCAAAAACATTAGCTTTTTTAGGAACAAAATAGGGAATCCCTGTAATTTGTGGACGATAAGATAGAACAGAAGACTTCTGATCTTCTGATATGCCCAAGACTTTACTATATAATGAAGATACCCTTATGTTTTCAAGTACTACAGGATCGTCTGGAAAGTATCTCTTTATTTTAAATTCATTACTATTGTCAAATAACAAAAGATTTCATAAACATTTTTTTCACAATTTTAGAACATGTGTCATAAGATATTATTGTACACGAAACAATTCAATTGATTGGTTAATTGTCTAAGATCAAGCACGAATTTCATTCAAAGAATGTTCGAAAATAACTCATTATTGTTAATAGTGTATCTTTTCTGTACCATAATCGATAAACTATTCACATTACTGAGTTATTTTCAAACATTTTCTGAAGAAAATTTGTACTTAATCTTAGACAATCAATCAATCGATTGACTTGTTTCGTCTACAATAAAATCTCTTGGCGCATGCTGCAAAATTGGTTAGGATTCCTTTTGTTATTTTAAAATAATAAAGAATTTTTAATAGGGAGCTACTTTCCGCACACGCTGTACGTATTGGGAGTGTCATTATATCCTGAAGTTTTATGTAATGGCAGCATTCTTAAGTTCTTCAGTGCTATCCCTTGACTGCAGTCAAGATCTTAATCCCGAGAAACACGATGAAGAAACTTCCCATTTGTTTCCGGACATACGAGAGAAAAGATGGCGAAAACATCTGTGAAAATCTGATCGAAAATACTGCTTTCATAAAATCCTTGGAATCTCACTGATCCGGCCGTTTCCTTGCTGTACTGTTCGATCTGAGCATCTTCCACTAAGCTACATAATATGTACTTTTTGTATTATTTTTAGAAAATAGTTCATATTATCAAAAAAAAGCTGAAGAACAAAGTCATTCATACATTGATTCGCATCATCTAAAACCAGAATGTGAGTGATAATATGAATACTCTATAAATTACATGAAATTTATTAATTAGGTCAGGACCAGTACACGTGCAGCCTGCCTATCATTTTGAAAATACATTTGCTCCTCAAAGTGGTGAAAATATTATACGAGTATATGAATGTGAGGAGGGATGTTCCCGCTGTTGCGGACCAAAAACTAGTATTGCATTAACGAATAGTCGAATTATCGAGCGTCACAAGCAACCGAATGCATGCTGTGGTTGTGTGGAAGGTGCTCATGTTGATACAACTGTTTTTCTACATGATATAGAACTGATGCGCGAAGCAACACGACAATCAACTAACTGTTGCTTTGCTTTTTTCCTTTCCTGTATTACGTGTACATGTATATGTTTTCTGTGTGGTATATGCTGTGGCTCATGCTGTTCATGCTGTGGTGATGTTCCTAAAACACTCGAAGTCAAAGGTGGATTCGGATCCGAATACCTAACCATTAAGACAACTGAATACCTTAGTGCCACTCAAGATATAACAAGAATGGTTACATCGATGAAGAGTAAATAATAAAGATGGCTGCTAAAATTGACTCAATATATTATCCTATCAATTTACTTTTCATTCTTTTCAATTTTATCATTTATCTGAAAGCAAATAACCTCTTAATTAATTATGAAATATTTTCTAATAGTTCTCTTATCTTCTTCTTTCTATTTTAAACATTATTATATTTAATCAGATGCATATTTATATTTTATATATCTTAGTTTGATTTATAGCATTATAATAAAAGAAATAATGACTATTAGAAACTTAGATTCATGAGTAATAATAAATATTTAATTGTTAAAATAAAATGAAAATGATTTTTCAAATGGTATTTCAATAAGTATAATGTGAAATAGTATTGTATCCATAGAACAAACCGTTCGACATTCATATATTAAAAGTTCAAGTATACCTTCCCACTCTTTTTAATCATTTCAAGATATCAAAGATGGTATGATTGATCGAACTGAAATTTTTATGAAAAATAAAGCACAGCAAATAGCGAGACACATATGAAAGGAAAAACTATCCACAAGAGATCTCTTTAAGATTTTTTTGGAAAACTTCTTTTCCATCGGATCTTACTTTTCCATTGTACGACCTCATCAAAATTTATTCGATTGGACTGAAAAGTTTTTGCAGATACCCACGATTATATCTGAAAGATACTTGTGAATCCCTATAAATCTGAATGGAGAAGACAAAAATGAAAACGACCAATTTTATCTCTGGGAAACAATTTCAAATATATGTGATAAAAATTTCAGTCCAATCGAATATAGTCAGAGAGTGGTTGTCCATCGCGCAATTGGCCTTTATTCATAAAAAATTTATTTTAAGAAAAACAATCACCCTCACCCTCAAGATATAGTTTTTTATGTATTAACTAGGTCAAAATTCCAGTAAAATGTCTATATCTCTAGACAGAAAGCTGAAGGGTACTTCTCATACCCATATTCGAAATCAGTATATAGTTAGTAGTCTATAATTCAATAGGTTTCATTAAAAAAGCAAGATAACAGTTGAGAAGGCGCTGTCACGAGAGAAAAATTCGAATATTGCTCGATTTTATCAAGAGATCATATTCAGTTTGTTATTTAACATTATTCTATATATCGAATATGTGCCTTTTACCTGAAAAAAAACAAGGATTAAAGATTAAAAGTAAAAGACAATTGATGAAGGAGAAAAACAATCATAACAGTATGTCCAAGTTTTTGTTGAGTTCATATTAATTCTGTTGATTACATATTAGTATTAAAATTCGTATAATTAGCTTTCTTGTTCTGATATTAATACCAATTTTGACCTTGCTAGATTGTATTGATATCTTCTTTTTTTTTTCTTTATATTACTTTGAAAATTTCGATGCAACAAATTACAAACTTCAATAAAAATAAATACATAAAAATATTCGATTATTTTATTAATCTGTAAATCATTAATTTTTCATTGTCAAAAAAAAAATCAAATTAATTTAAAAAAAGAATTTAATATAAGTTATTTGAAACAAAATTTATTTCTCAGGACTTTCATCTGGTGGTCGTTGATATTCAGGATTTGTAAGTAAATAAATAATAATTAAACAAAATAATGTTGTAAATACTCCAAAAAAATTAAAAACTAAACGTCTTTTTCTATCACTATCATTAGATGCAATATATGCTGTACTCATTGCATATTCAGATAAACCTGTTAATAATGCTGTTACAGCTGATAAAAATATAATTTTACCCCAAAAACGATGACTAAAATAAAAAAAAAACTTCTTATATTAATTATTAAATAATATAAAAATAAATTCTTACGCCGGCATATATCCTTTTCGAATATTTAAACTTAATTTTGGATATAAAAAACTAATAAAACCACAAATCCATTGTAAAACAAATAAAATTATTGTTGTTAATCCAATCCATGAATGATATGTCATAAAATGTGATTGTTTTCGAAGATTTTTATTTCGAATTATAGCAGTTAAACCAACAATAGCAAATGTTAATGATATTATTAAAAGTATAGCATGAAATATTTTCACTGTTAATTTTGGTATTGTTTTAAATGTTCGATATAAAACTATAGCATTACCATAACAAAATAATAAACCAATTGTCATCATTAATGGATGATAACTAAATGGATTAGTTTTCCAATCATAAATACCAGTTGAGATATTTTTATTAAATAATAAACCAACTAATATAATACTTAATAAACCAAATAATTCACCCAAACCTAATATTATTGGATAAATTAAATTCGAATGATTTTTTCCTATAACGAACATTTTCCTTTTTAGAATATAAAAAGAATTTCAGTTAAATAGTATATTTAATTTTTTGTAATCATCATGACAATTACATTCTTTTTATATTGATCTTTTCCTCTTCTTTTTTTTTTTACCTTAAACCAATATTTAAAAAAAAGATCTTAGATATCAAATAGCGAAACAAGATATTCATCACAATGACATATGCATTTTTTTATAAAGACTATTTTTAGTTGTTATATTAAGATAAAATGGATTTATTATTCTCTTATATTTCAGTCAAATAATATAATAGTTATAATTGTCATTTTTTCGTTATGAGGATTTCGATAATGAAAAATAGGAAAATATCGAGATCGAAACTCTATCTATCATTTTCCAATCTTCATTATGAGATTCCGTTTGTCTCACAAATGGACGCTATTCTCTTGGAACAACTGATTTTATAATATGACAATTATGAATACAGTTAACTGTGGTTTCATTCTAAAGGAATCCAACGAATAAAGAAAAAATGTAAACACCATGATAGAGGTATAAGAAAAAAAATCTTATTGATTAAATAAATAAAACATGTCTTTTTATATTGAATCACTTTTTAAAATATCAAAAGATAAAAATGAATTTTAATTCACACAGATTTTCTCAAAAAAAATTCATATCGTGTATTGTCATTAACATATTTGTTCAGCAGATCATTCGAGTTCCTCTATGAGATAAGTCGTACTAAATCCGTTCGTCATTAAACGATTTCGTGTGCCTCCATATATGGACGCGATCAACCGCACTGATGTCCCATTTCGTTACAGCCCTATTGTAAGGATAAAACATGGTGCTGTTCAGGCCAATCCACGGTTAACTGTGGGATCCTCTCTCATATGATCCGGACAATAATATGTTTTGTCCTTACAATAGGACTGTAGTAAGATGGGACATTAGTGCAGTTGATCGCGTCCATAGAATGAAATTCGTTGGATTTCTTTATAATGTTACTACAGAGATACTTTTATCTTCAAATCTCTTGATTAATCTTTGTAGATTATGTTTTCAAATTAATTTCGATTGTATATCTATTATATTCTATAAACATATGGTCTCTTTCTCAATAGAATGATCTTAAAATACATAGGTACTTTATTTTTATTTTGTATTTTAAACGATGTGAAAAGAAAATATACAGGTAAAATCTGTTGTTTCATTGAGAAAAACATCACATGTTGTTCTTATAAAAGTCAATTAGATTGGTTTGGACTTTTTTTTTAATAGAAGAAGAAATTCAGGTATAGTTTTAAATTTTACATTATGATTATATCTCAATGATGAAATATAAAAACACGTCCATTAATCTAATAATTATTTCTTCTTTGAGTTGATCAACACAATAAACAGTAGAGAATATCTACAGAATGAATGAAAATAAAATATTTCTAATTCAAATTTAATAGTCGCTCTGATATTTCTAACGATAATTTAAGAATAATTAATTTTCTCCCTAGTTCAATGTAAGCTAAAATAGTCCGTACAGATATTACATATTGTCTTCTTCATTTCAATCTAAAAAGATTTTTGATTATAGATTAATAAGTTTAATAAAAATGCATTGGTTCTTTTTCTTCATAATCTATATGAATTTAATTTATCTTCTGTTTGGACAAATCATTTCGAATAGTTCACCTAAATATCATGCAATAATACCTCGTCAAAATTTAACAGCTATACAAAAAAATGATATATTAAAATCTCTTGCTAAATATGAATCACAATATAATGTAAATGAATCAATGATAAAACAAAGTTATACATGGACATATGGAACTTATCATACTGTTTATAAAGGTAATACAGTTCATCGAACACGAAATGCTGCTGAATATGCAGTTAATTTATTTGATAGTGGAGATAATTTAATGGAAAAACGTGCATTTGATGTTTTACGAAAAGTTCTTTCATTACAAGATACAAATCCAAATTCACGAACATATGGAATATGGTCATATTTTCTTGAAGAATCACTTGATAAAATGTCTCCACCAGATTGGAATTGGGCTGATTTTATTGGTACACAATTATTACAAATAGCTATTAATCATCGTGAACGTTTACCAATTGAATTAGCTGAAAAATTAGATATGGGAATTATTCATGCTGCACGTTCTATTCAAAAACGTAATGTTGGACCTGATTATACAAATATTGCCATAATGGGTACATATGTTACATTAATTACAAGTGAAATATATAATCTTAAAGATTTACATGATTATGCAATGAATCGTTTAAAAATATTTTCAAATTTTACGAAAATAAATGGTGCTTTTTCAGAATATAATAGTCCAACATATACAATTGTTGCTATAGAAGAATTAGGAAGATTACGAATGCATATTATTAATGATGAAGCAGAAAAACTTGTAAATGAACTTTATTATATTAGTTGGGAAGAAATATCAGAACATTATCATTATCCAACAGGACAATGAAGTGGACCACATTCACGTTCATATAGAACTCTATTAGGTAATGATGTTATTAATTTTATTATACGTTCTTTAAATAATACATGGGATCCACGTCTTCCTTTACCAATTCCTAATGATTTAAAATCATATTTTTTAACAAATATAACTAATCCACGTACATTAATTAAAACTTATTCAAAAGATCCATTAGGTATAATAACAGATTTAATTGGTACAACATATTTACATCCATTATTTACAATTGGAAGTATTAATTGGGGAGAAATGTGGAATCAAAGACGACCATTAATTGCTTATTGGGGTACAAAAGAAAAATCATCATATTTCCAACTTAGATTTTTACATGATAATTATGATTTTTCTAATATACAATTTTATAGTGTACAAAAAGAAAATCGAATTTTAGCTGGTTTAGTTTTTGCAACCGATGGAGGAGATACACATCTTAGTCTTGATAGAATTAAAAATGCAACAATTAAAGCAAAAGATTTACGTATACGTTTTGAAATTGGTGGAAATTATATTAATGATGCTTGGCAAATAGCACAAACATTATTAGAACCAACAAAATTTATATTTGATAATTTAACAATACAATTTTCTTTACCAATTATACTTTTTTCTAATAAAAATCAATCAGGTTGGATAGTTACACGTGATAATGATCGTCTTTATATTGATTATATTTTATTTACATCAAATATTGAACAAATAATTAAACTTGATAATTTAATTGAAGCTGCTACAATTATTGCAATACAATTTTCTACTAATAAAAATGATTCAATTATTCAACCTATGAGTATTTCACAAGGTTCTATGTTACAAGCTAAATGGACAGATTTATGTCTTTCGATTCCTATTAAACCCAATACGGTAACACAATTACGTAAACTTCCTAAATTTATTTGTGAATAAATTATGATATAAAATAAAGAAATTCTAGCTGTTCCAAATGGTAATCGGGTGACGTAATCACATCGGATCCTATATTGAATTTGATAGGTTTCGACAATCTGATTCGATAAGTATCGAAGAGCGCAATATAATACCACTCAAATGAACCCTCATAAAATTTCTAGCTATTTGCGTTTTACCAACAGAATCCTTATAGGATTTTGTCGATTGGTCGAATTTGTGAATCTAAATTCAAATAAATACTAGCCATTTATTTTTATATTATTATTACTATTATGAATTAAAAAAAAATAATTTGAAATATCTTATAGATATTTTCTTTCAATTTTCTAATATTCTATTATTAATTTTGCGATAATACGATAAGACAATATTGCTTCCATTTTGTAATTCTATTCTTGATATTTGCGAGAAAATGCACGTACTGATAATATCATAAGTATTAATAAAATAATTTCAAACGCCTTCCAGCTTATATGTGAAAATGTGTCTTGCATGTCAAAAGAGAATATTTACACGAATCAGAATAAGAGAATAGTGGTTATTAGTGTCAAAATGCAGTATTTTATATAAAATAGTTATGATATTTGTGAAAAAATAATTTCTATTGTGCATCAAGCATTTCGATTAATAGGATACTGATGATATCTAAATGAGATTATTTTCTTCGATTCATTCTTTCACGCATGCTTTTTTTCTTATTTATTGATGGTTTATTTTTCATTCTTAAAAAATCATCAATGAAGATGATGCTTTCTGTAATAAAGTGAAACATGTCGTCAAGATTATATTTTTGGCTTTTGAATCAGTAAATACAGATGATACGTATTGTGTCTGAGAGGTCTGTAATTCTATAGCTACTATATTTGGCATTTCTATCTCGATGTACGTTCGTTTTTGATATACTTCCATTACCATACAAACATCTTCATTGTTATAAGTTCTTTCCTAAATAAAATATGCTGAAATGTAATAATTGATTTATATTCTATAGCTCGCTCAATTTGATCAATTACTTCAAATATTTATGTGCTTTATCTTTCGGCATTGTAGTAGAACAGTTTAAAAGGTACATTTATGATGTTAAATATAATTATATTATTAATACATCATTGATTTCGTATTGAATTTAAAGATCTATTAAAGTACCATTCATTCAAAAGATTACAAACTAATTTTTGATCACATAATATAAAATGTGATTGTTCTAATTAATGTATCGCTTGTTCGATTTAATTAACAGGAGTACGAATGAATTATTTTAATATTATTCTTTTTTCTAGGTACTTAACTAACATATTCCATTAATAAAAGAATAAAAAAAAGCCAAATTTAATTAATAATTTTTATTGTTTATATGATTTAAATATAATCAATTTATTGAATTTTTATTCATTTAAAATTTTATTAATAATGGTACAATCTCATAGAATAATTCGATGGCTTTTGCTTTTTGCATTTTTATCTTCGATATATTTTTTAAGTTTATTATATTCTCCTCGAAAGGAAGAATTTGTTAGAGCTAATACATTTGTAAATTACAATCATTCTTTTAATTCTACTCCTCTTCATTTCAAGCCAAAGTTAAAAATGTACGAGATGCAAATTCATGCAGCTGTTGTATTATCATTAAGTAAACATTCGACACATATTGCTGAATTTCATTTACTTTATGAATCATGGCGTTTTATTCAAAATTTTTCACCATTATCACAACAAGTTATTATTGATTTAATTATATTTTGTGAAAAACCAAGTTGTTATCAATTACCATCTTCTTGTATACATCTTTCTTATAATAAAAAAAATCCAAATTCAATAGCAAAATGTTATTATCAAGAATTATCTCGAAAAATAGTTCAAGAATGGAAAACTTATCTTTATATGACATCAATTGCTTTTATGTTAACAAATGAATATAAAAATATAATATACAATTATCAATGGGTATTAAGAGTTGATCAAGATGCTATATTAAGTCCAGGTTTATTAATGGGTCTTATGAATAAACATCCACAAGTATTGTATGATATGCAATTTGGAGGACTTGATCATGGAAATAATTTTACAAATATACGAATAAAACAAATAGCTAAAAAATTAGGTTATAAACATTCTGGTATACATGATCTATGTTCAACATGGTTAGTTAATCCAGAAGATTCAATAGAACTTGCGAATTTAACAACACAAATTGGAAAACATTTTCTTAAAAATGAATTTGGACCAAATGTTCCAGGTAAAGAATAATTTAATTGAAAAGAACTTTAAAAAAATCATTTGTCTGGAATTAAGATTTGCAGCATGAAAAACTCTACAATTTACTTCAGACCGATTATTTAACACTGGTATTTTTTTTCCTGTTTTATCTTTTTTTAATTGGCCTTATGTAAATTGTAGAGCTTTTCATGCTGGACAAGGAGGAAATAACGTATATCCAGAGTATGCCGTTTTTCCCTTGATGTTGTATCTTCTCGTTTTTCAATAGAGCAAAATACGTCGTGAAAAACGGGATATAAAGTGCGGACATTAATCATGCCCGATGCATTTGATTTTACAGATTTTTGTGTGTGTTTAGTCATCATATTTTTTTCCAATATATTTAAAGTAGCCATGCACCGAACCGGAACGTTCGGGTTCAGTACTTGAGTTCAGTAATTTTTGAGCTACTTTATAAAAGAGATAATGATAAGCCAAAAGAATTGGTTTCATCGTTGGTTATGAAAGGCCTACAAACAATGAAGACAGTAATCCAAAAACTAAAGACCCATGGATCTTCTAGAAAAATTTTTATAATGTTCAAAAATATTTGAACCTGACCGAACTATTCGGCGCTTCACATGATCTCCTATATGCTTCAAAACGTGTAGGACAGCTACATAAATACTCAACATTATCTAAATCGGTTAGATAACACCCTCACCCTCAAGATTGTTTTCATTAAATGATTCGAATAATGTATAAAAATATTTCTACAATGCAAAGCGAAGCGAAGACAGGCACAACAGATAGTCTCTTTAATATCTGGGACTACCCGAGACCGGCAGTCTCGGGCTTGGTACATCCCTAGTCTCAACTGATTAAAAGATCTAAATTTTTTCTTAAATATAACTGCACGATGAATAGAATACAATATTAGTGTTGTAAAAAGCATGTGTATTTTTATATTTTACAAACATAAAAATGTAGTTGCCTTCTACGGTATTCACTGTATGACATTCGATGAGTTAAATATTTTGCTTATTTTTTTTTGTTTTAAGGTATTGAAGATTTACCTTTGATAGGTGAATGGCCTAAATGGTGGCGTGGTGTAACATCATTATATGCTGGTGAAATAGCAATAAATCATTTATATTCATCAAGTCTTAGTAAAAAACATTCATCAAATGCTTTAGATCATCCATCATATTCTGATGCACCATTATGGGATGCTTGGCATATTCATTGTTTACATGATTCATATGAATTTGCAAAATTTCATCATCGCGACAATTTAAATATATTTTTACATAAATCACAAGAAGAAAGAATTAAAATAATGTCAAATATTACTTTGACACAAAATGTATTCAAAAATATAATGAATGAATATCGTTTTATACAAAAAAATAATGGACAAATTTTTGGAAATATAACAGTTCGAGATTATGTGACAGCTTTGGCATGGCAAAAGGCTTATTCAGCAATAGGTGCTATTAATTTAAATTAATTAAAGCATGATTATAACATAATCATCAATTAAAAACTTTTTTAGTTAAAATATTTTAAATCTTTATTTTCTATAATTAACAGTATAAATTTTTATCTATTTGAGTAAGGATTATATATGTTTTTCTTATTATGTTAATTGATTGTATAACGAAAATATTTATTAGAAAAATAGAAAAGGAATAGAAGAAATACTGTAAATCTCGCTCAAAAAAAAATTGTGATCATACTCAGAGATGGAAAGCTACAATTTGATTACAATTAACACTTACGTTGAGGAAATGACAAATCCCTGATTTCTGCTGACGAAAACACCTCCTCAACTGTCAAATTGTTTTTTGATCGTGTATATGCTCATACGATAGACCTTCATGAAATATGAAAAACTTTCAAAAAATTGGTTGTCTGGACCTACTGAGGGAAGATATGCAAAACATGTACAAAACTTTATTATGTATATCGTCCATATGAAATGAAAGACAAAGAATTAGGAGATTTTACGCTAATTGAGTTCAAACAATTATTGAGATAATGTACGTCTACAGTATAAAATTACACACAAACATTGTATTACGCTCTTTGAAATTGATAAAAATGATGTTATCATACCAAGTTAAAATTAGGTATGGTAAAAATTAATATTCGGTTATCGTCGCTGTGCGGATATTTTAGACTATTCTACATTTTGCAGTCACTTACTCACTCTGAGCTACAGTTACAGACTTCTCGTATATCAACCTCACAGTTTGTGAGTTGTTGCTGTCATTCACATCATGGATGGTAAGCTCAAGAACTCTCACATCTCATCTATAGTTCCACCAATTACTCCCAGACTCTTTGCTTACTAGAGAAATCCAGCTTATATTTTAAGGAAGACTTTGGAAAAAATACGAAAAATATTTTCTTAACAATCTAATTTTATTTCTGAAATCTTCGTTTATTTAATTAAGATAGTAGTCAATGTTATATATACAGGTTTATAGAGTAAAATTACTTTTACTAGTTGAGATAATATTCGAGAGTTCAAGTATTCTGTTATCATGGTTATACATAACAAGTGACAAACAGAAAAAAAAACGCATTCGTCTCATACTTTTTTAATAGAACTTATTTAGAAATCAAAAAATGAAAAGCGAAGTTCTCCTATTTAATTATATCTAAACATTATAACAGAGCACTTGAATTCAAACTGAGACTTTTAGAAGAACAGGACGAAAAAACTTTTGGAGTGCATTTTTTTGTATGATAAAAAATTTGATGTAAATTTTAAATGTGTATTTTATTAAATTAATTTAAATAAATTTTCAATTGGAAATATATTTTCTTCGAGCAAAAGATGGCATAACACATACAGGTGAATCTGGTTTACATGGCCATGTAGCACCTTCAATTATTGTTTCAGCTTGTTTTTCAGCTTCAGTTATTGTTTTTTGTGCAATTACTGTTGTATTTTCTATTAAACTCATCATTTCTTCAAGTTTAATTTCACCATCATGTGTCAACATATCAGTAATAATATTAGTAGCACATTGTTCTGCAAACTATAAATAAATAAAAAAGATATTAATCATAATCAATAATAAAATTTATATTACCTGAATACTTCCAGTAACAGTAACATCAATAACACAAGCTCGTCGAATAGCATCAATATAACCAGGTGTAGTTTTTCCTATCATATCATTTTTATGTGATTTTTTTGTTGCTTCTTTTATAAATTTATCACAAATACTATGAGCCATTGCACTTGTTACAATTTCTTTATCAGTTGTAGAATCTGTTATTAACATTTGAGGTACACTACGAACAGTTGTACAACCTTTAACACACATACCATTTGTTGCATCATCATTAATATGTTTCAATGTAGTAAATAAAGTAAATTTATAATGTCCACCTCCCCAAGACTATTTATATTATTAAAAATCAAAAGAAAAAAATTTTATTTTTACTTACACTATATTTAATCCAAACACTAAATGATGCTTTTCGATAAGCAATATTTAAATCCAAACCAATTTTTGAAATAATAACATCTTTAAAAAATAATATGTATATATGTAACTAAAAAAAAATGTAGATTTAAACTAACCTGGTCCACAAGAGTGAGGAATTCCTGTCAAATCACTTTCAGTCAATGTACAAAAAGGATTACTGTTTGAATCATACAATGTCACATCAAACTAAAGAGAAAATTATATTTAAAAAAGAAAAAAAAATTTTATTTTCTAATGAATACGAACAGCAGTAATAATATCCCCATTCATTGAACCGGAATTAACAACATTGATACGAACATAAGAATTTTGATAAAGTACAGAAGGACCCTCTACTCGACACCATGAATTTGTAACGCTTTCTTGTGGATTTTTTGGAAATTGAATCAATTGTGGATCACCCCAATAATCACATTTATATAATAATTCTTTTTGTCGAATAGTACTACAATTAAAAACGATAGAAAAACTTTTTTTGTTATTTATATGACAATCATTCCATATCAATAATACTTTACCCTATACTTATACATAGATTATCCATTCCAAAATGTAAACCAGAACCGTTTACACCATTTGCAACTATTTAAATTGAAAATATTTAAATTGAAACTCAATAGAATAATATGAAAATCTTACGTTGACCTCCGGATGTTATAAATGAAATATTATCGATAGAATCCCAATCTAAAACAATAGTGGTTGCTCTATTTATTTGAAGCATTACTGTTTTCTCATAAACAGTTGCTCCATCACGATGACCAGTTATTGACAAATTTAAATTATTATTCCAAGCAGCAGCAGCCACAAAAGATTTTATACGAAATGTTTCACGTGAATTAAGAGATCCAATACTAATAGACATTGGATTGCCGAATCCATTATAGACAATAGAATCTCCACTACTTAAAGCAGTGCTATATCCAGAACCTGGGTACCGTGAGGAAATTGCAGCATATGCATTTGTCCAGTGAAGATTATTATATCCGGATGGTATTATTGTTTCAGAAGTAGTTATTCCTTCAAAGTTAAGTAATGTAAAACCGATTGGACAATCTAAATAAATAAAGTAACAATTCAACAGTCTTATATTAAAATTGCTTATTTGGTTTGAAAAAGCAATAATACATACTAGAACCCGTAACAGATGGAAATCTAACACTGAAAAAATAAAAATAAGAAGTATATTGATTAGAACTAGTAATTTTTACATACATAAGAATAAAAATCCATCCAATTAATATGATCAATGTTGTTTGAGTTGCCATATGAAATTATACCAAAATGAAAATAACACTTTGGATTTCCAATTAAAATATTTTATCTACTGTGTAATTTTTCTCTGTATATATACTATAATTTACTTCCATTCACTTGACATTTTTTTTTTTTACTTAATCTGACTCAACTAAGACATAGTTAAATAAAAGATTTATTTTCTGGGGGATATTTCTGTATTGAATTTCATTTTGATAGAAAAGTCTAGTTCTTTTCTTGAAAAAAAAATATTATTTTTAATAAGAAAAATAACCTATCAAATATCATTTTATCTCTTGTCTTAATAAATTTGCTATTGAATATTAATTGAAATTAAATTGCATGATTTATATAATGAGTTTTCTCAATATATTACCTGTAGTTGAGATAGATGTTCAAATTTTATGGATTCTGAATTGTTGAAAATTTAATAAAATATTAATATAATTCTACGATCTATGTTATCAGGTTTTGGTAGTCAAACAAATAAAATTAAGAATAATATTAATGAGTATTGACTCTGACCATCGTATTATATTGACTGTCTGTATAAACGCGGCTGAAAAGTTGGTCACAAACAAGATTCCATACATATTGACATTTATAGAAAATGGTGTAAATATGATGCTAGGTAACTAGTCATTACTTTATTTTTATTTAAAACAAAACACATATATGAAACAAATTTAATAAAATTCTTATTTTATATTTTCTTTTATTCAATATCAAAGTGATTATAAATAAAATAAATTAGTATGAAGTAATAACATCTTTAAATTGAAGCATAACTCGAGATGAATTAGCTTTTGCTGGTAATTCAACAAAAATTTCTCGATTTGATGAAATATGTTCTTGACTTATTTTTAATCCATCAACTTGTTCACGAATTTTTTTTCCATTAATAGGTAATCGATAAAGAGTACCAACTAAAGGAAATATTTCATCAGGTTGAAGTATATCATTAGAATTTAATTGATATTTTTCTTTTTCAAGTGTTTTTTTAAATAAATCTATTTCTTCTTGATAATCTTTCATCATTTGTTCAAGACCATGAATAACTTCAGTATTATTTTTCATTTGTTCTTCTCGTATAAAATGTCTAAGATATTCTAAAATATCATCATTTATTGGTAAAATAGCATTTGCATGAAGAAATTTTGAAAGTTTTTTATAAACATCTTCAATTTGTAATTTTTCATTTTTTAAATCAGTAATTCGTTTATCAATATCACTTAGTGATGCATTTTCATTGAGATGAGTAAGATTTGTTTGATATTCATATGTTATATGTTGATGTTGTTTCCATGAACAACCACATATTTGACATTTACCTATAAATTAAATATAAAGTTGTATTTTTTTTAAATAGTTTCAGATAATACATGGAAAAAATAAATCAATTAATTAATTGAAACATTTTTTCAATAACTCTTGGCCATAAATGTATAGGAAAATCTGATTAATTCAATCAGTTTATCATCGAGATAATTTAGCGAAGATTTTACTTTCTCATATCTTTCTATCGAATAATAAAAATAACAAAAATCATTTGCCATTGTAATTATTTTGTGCAATAATGTATAATATTTCTAATTAAAAATATTTTTTAAATAAAAACTTGTGTCGCACAATTTCTATGGGATTAAAAATGTGAAATACGATGGAGCTAACTCACATATCTATAGTTTGTTTAATCAAATGTACATCGCGGCCTCTGACAGTATAGTAGAGGTTACTACAATGGTAGTCGCGGTCCGTGACAAAATGGTCTGGGTTGTTAGTCAATCATGGTCTGTAAGGGGAGGGGGGATAGGGAATGAGTCCAAATTTCTACTCCTGAACACTTCAACACTTTCTTTTTGATCGTATTTTACAAAAATGATAATATCTTACGTGTAATCGGGTCGATAGCTTCACAATCAAGCATTCTTATATCATTAATAGTTTCTTGTACAACACCTTTTAAATAACATTTTTCATGACATTTTGATATATATTCTATTTTTATTTCATTATTAACATTAATAGATCGACAACAATTTTGACTAATACATACAGTTCGTGGATGTGTTAATTGTTTAATATGAACATTATTTTGTGGTATACCTTGTAATGCTAATGTAGGATTTTTAAGAACATTTTCTTTATGTTTTTTAGCAAGATTAATATTTTCTTCAATAAGTTTAGCTGTTTCAGCTATTGGACGTGTAAGTTTTCTTATTAATTGTTCAGCTTCATTAAGTGAAAGTGTATTACTAACAGCATGAAGTGGACGTGAAGCAATTTGACCCATAAGATTCCAATATTCTTTAATAGTATGATCCCAACTTTTTTGATAACTTAAAGTTTGTTCATCATTTAATTGTATTCCATTTTGACGTAAGGCTAAATATCTAAATGATTCATTATCTAATAAAAATGTATTTTGTCTTGAAAAAGGTACTTCAACACCATGTTGTGCATAATGTTGTTTTAAAAGTTCACGAAGATTTTGTGATGTTGAACCAGGTTTATAAAAAGTTGTACGAGCATTTGTAAATATAAATATTATATTTTCACTTGCACTTTTATGTATATGTCGAAGAAGTTCATTAACACAAAATCTAAAAAGTATTGATAAACGTTCTTCATTTGGTTTAAGTAAAACACATATTGCATTTAAATGTTCATATTGTGAAATATATGTTAAAATTTCATGAAAATTTTTTGTATCTTGTTCAAGACCTCGTGTATCTCCAACACCTGGTGCATCAATTATTCTTAAATTTCTATTACCTATTGGGAAAACAAAACTTCGACATTGTTGTGTAGCTGATTCACCTTTATCACTAAATTTTTCATGTTCATCTTCTTCTCCAATTTTTATCATTCTTTGTTCATAAGTATCATCATCAGTATAACTAAATGATGATGGTATTATAGTTTGAAATTTATCATTAACTGCATCATCTAATGTATCATTACACATATAATTAGCTAATCCATTTATAAATGTTGATTTTCCAACTCCAGTTTGTCCCATTAATAAAACATTTATTTCACGAGATGGATCACAACGTCGATTTCCTTTTATTGTAAATGGGTCGTTTCTTGTTGCCATATTTTATGGAATCTATGAAATAGAAAATAAAAATAATAGAATATCTTTTTTATACTGAAAATATTCCCTTGATTGAAAGGATAGGATTTCGAATACACGAGGCAAATTTATTTTATAAAAATTAAAAAAGAAAAGAAAGTTTTTTTGTTTATCGAAGATTCTTCTTCTTCTTAACCTGCACTCATCATTATGTTAATAAAACGAGTAAAAACATCAACATTTTATACAGAATGCTGATGACTAGAAATAAAATCGGCTTCTATGAAAGTTTCTATATTTAAAAGAAAATTAATTGATTATGTATTTTAATAAATTAATTTCACTCACAGTAAGAATAAGTTATTACTCTTATTATTTAAAATTTTTGTTTTTTTTTTACCTGTTACGCAGATGTTGTTTTGCGTTAGAAAAATATGAAAGACTTGTAGTTTATCTATATATTTCACATGTAAGAAAAAATCTGCACACGCAACAATAAAAATCACACAACACAGAACGAAAAAATTTCGGAGGGGTTTTTTTCTTTATCAACAAACATTTGTCATACACAGAAAAACAAAAATGGTTTTTTCCAACATAAATATTTTTGAGTGATACAATATTTCAAGTAATTTAATTCAATACCTAATTATATATATTTTTTTTATTAATTACAAATAATTAAATATTCTTACAGATTTAATCAATAGATATACTCATACAAGAAATAATATTCAGAACGAAGTTTGTTCTATTAAATATATCAAAAGGATTTTTTCTACGAACATATACACATATCTTTGATATCAGTATTTTATCTAATGTGTAAATTAGAAAGGTGAAGTTGTTTCGGATTACAAAGTATTGTATTGCATACTAAATGTTCATCTGACAAAAATATTAACTGAGATGATCACGAACACAGGATAGGACACCTTACAGAGTAAAAGAAATATTGTAATGTTTATATCTAAGTTCTAGTACTAGTTTTTATTTGTAACTGTTCTTCATAGATCTCACAAACAGAAGTTTATCTATCTTCTCTGGTTTCATAATACTTTTGCAACATCAACAGAAGGAAAAGAAGAAATATCGAAATGTAAATTAGCAGATGTTAATATTGATTGGATAATTTTATTTTTATTTATCGTATTAAACTAACAAGAAGATGATTAATAGGTACAAATAGTGCATAGTCTGACGACATGAAGTGCAGTGAAAATGGCAGTTGACTACATAGTATGTTAATTTGATGAAATTTTCACAAAAATCAATCTAGTTTTTCTGATATCAAATATTTTTAGTGTAGTTTCCAATGAAAGATGGTTCTAGAGATATGAGAAAAATTGTTATACAGATTAAGTTAGTTTTGAAAATATTTCGACAACTGCTTGACATTAGAAATCGGTTCGCTTTTTACTACAATCAGAAAATAATAGATTGATTTTTCTAGAAAGTTTTATTCATTCATTTTTGATTTCATCAAGCTCAAAAAATCAACGATTAAGATATTAAAATATCTGTTCATTGTTATGATTTCCTTATTCTTTTCTCTTCTTTGAAATACTTTGATTGAGCACTATATTCATCATAGAAATATGAAAGTCTTATATGTGTTGTTGTTCCTTTTCTTCACATTTTCGAGAAAAATCAAAGTAGTCTTATTTTCAATGGACTTTGATGAAATCTATACTGTAGATAGATACAATGAACTGCTACACAATGTAGCGTTGCCAATTTGAAAAGTCCTTCCTTTCTCAAATTATGAGTTTCACAATGGAGTCGATTATTATCTATTATAATTGAACGATTATGCCGAAGCTGGTGCTTAGGATCGACATTCGTTATAGAATATATATACACAAAATGTCAGCTGTCTACCTTCTATTGTAATTGAAGTTCAGAAAGGAAAGACAAGAACGTTTGGTCAGCACTGTTATTGATTTTGTTTCTGTTTTCTTTTTTAACTGATTTTTTCATTTCGTCTTATATAACTAGCAAAAAACTGTAGTCTCATAAGGTTAAACAGTAAAGAACGATATTCTAATAAGATGAAACAGAAGAACGTTTAGTGAATTCTAATCGGACTAATTAAGTTTCACTTAATTATAAATTGAAAATAAAATATTGCTTCAAAAATTAACATTAGTTTTGAGCTTCTCATCATTTTCGGCATTATATAGAACAGAATAAAACAAAAATAGAATTCTTTTCTTCTATTCCAACTAGTGGCGTAACCAGGAATCTCCTGGTGCCCCATGCTATTTAAAAAGGCTCAATAAATGTTATTTTAATTTTTCATACAACTCAAGTTAGTTGCTAAACTTTCAATTTCTCAAGAAAGACGGTACATTTTATTCATGCTTTCATTAAATATAATCATATGAACAGAAAAGTAAATAAAGAAGTAAATTAACACCAGTCATTTCAACATTATCCGATTATTCTTGTGCTGAAGTGTAAAAGCGTCAACTGTCTTTTCATAATCAAGAGACAAATCTCTCTCAATGAATAATAAAGACAAGGCACTTACGAGGAAACATCGCCAGGTGTCCTCTTCTGATTTTAATAAGTTTTTGTCCACATATACTCCATAGTACCTTAGTCAAAACCCTGAGAGGATTCGGGTTCCTATTGAGATATGACGAAGTTATTGGATTTCCAATATGTCTGTTTCCAAAAGATCCCTGTGGAGGATCCTAGGTATGAAAAAATCGTATTTTTGAACTTTGGTATAAAACTCCACGTATACAAAGGTCTTAACTAGACTAGCTTGTGTGGAAAAATTTCGAAGTTTTGAACAAAGTCTTGTCGAGATGTAGAACTTTTAAATTTTATGTCTTTCTCTACAGATAGTGTATATAACACGCATTTTTTGAAAGCTTCGTATCTCGACGAGACTTTGGTTGAAACTTCTGAATTTTTCTACACAAGCTAGTGTAGTTAAAATCTTTGTAGTGTGGAATTTCAGATCAAAGTTCAAAAATACGATTTGTTTATACCTAGGGTCCTCCGTAAGGATCTTTTGGAAATAGACATAATGGAAACCTTATAATTTCGCCATATCTCAATAGGAACTCGAATCCTTTCAGAGTTTTGACTAAGGCACTATAGAGTATCTGTGGATAAAAACTCATTGAAATAGAAGGAGAGCACCTAATGATGTTGCCTCATTAGTCTAACGTCAGGCATACTATTGCGTGCAGCAGTTTTGGTAAGTTTCATTCTACTGAAAGTTCATTCTGTTGTGTCTAATAATACAGGAATAGTCATAGCATTTATAAGAAGGGTTATGGTAGTAGGAAATGCTTGTTGTAATGACAAAATTTCAAGATATAAATCAACTATATTTTATAATTTCGATTGTTCCTGCATAGGTTTTAACACTTGAATTTAATTGGATAATAATGCAATATCACAAGTCATATAATACATAAAGTTTTTAATTGTTGTACATCTAAAAATGCTGAATGATCAGGTGATAAATATGAAATATCATTAAGAATTCCTATATTTGTTTTGGAAAAATAATCGTTCATCCCAATAAGAGTAGCATCAATCACTGGGTAAAAAATAGCACTTCCATATCTGTTTTTACTATCGATTTCTTCATGTTTACCAAATGTACTCATAATTAAACACTTTTTAAATCTTGTAGAAATTGCTCTTCTTCTTCCTTGTCACACTATAGCATTTGTTCTATTTGTAAACGGTCGAGTTTGGTTTTTGAAATATTATTAAGGAGTCGCTTGTTAATTTCTTTGTATTGCATATCACAATGTTGCGTCGATATCTTTGGCTGATGATGTTAAAAAGATTAAATAGAAGATCACGACAATGTATGTTTATGCAAAAAAATGCAAGCTATATACATATGATGATTATTCATCTATAGGCAGTGATGCGCATAGAATATCAGAAGAGATGATATCCACAGAAAGAAATCCAGGTAAAAGATATCGAAAGGAGATGACATTTAAAGAAATGTCTCAAAGTGTAAGAAAGGTTAACTAATACATTTTGGAGAAGATATTATGAAATGATATCTACAGAAACACATCGAGATGAAAAAGATGTTCATCAAGCGAAAAGAAATAATAGACATGAAGTAAACTGAGTTTACAAGAGGATATTACAACATAACAACACAGATTGAAACAAAAAACTAATCATACACCAGACGCTGCTTTGTTACCAATGAGTCTGGAATTTATTCTATAAATGTCCCTCACTAACAGATTTTCAAGGTCACGCAATTAGCACAATAACGCAAAAAATGAAGGGCAAATCTTTACTTTCATTCCATTTTTTTTCTCGGTGCCCGGACTAGCCCCTCCCCCTCCAGTTACACCACTATATGAGAGGATACGATAATATTCTTTCTTCTCAATCAAATTCTTATTTTTGCGTTGAAATTCACGGGGAGGAAAAACTCATTCATAAGCAGGCCGCCCGCTGGCTTTTAACTGATGAGAAAGCATCTCTATCAGTTTATCAAGTTGAACGGGTTCAGGAGGTAAATACTCGGCAGAGTGATGTACTAAATTCTATATACAGGTAAAACGTTTTTGTTCTTTCTTTCTCATTTTTCAGATTTTTATTGTTTTTGTTTGCTCGTTTTTCTCAATAAACTACAACAAACTAATATACTTTTAAGTCCCAGTTGGCTTAATATCCATCATAACAAGTGGCGTGTCTAGACAGCTGACGACGATAGATCTATTTTTTACTATCAGTTAATTTATTGTTTCTCGGGAGAAGATTCTGTACCGAACCTTTCAAGTGTGATAAAAATACGAAAAAATCCTAGAATCTCTAGAAATCTTATCACAATTCGCAAAATCTCAAAAAACTAAAAAAGTCCAGAAAATACGAAAAAAACAACGAAAATCTCGAAAACACGGAATCAATCGTTTTTCCCTTGTCAAATCTCTTATTCATCATAGTTTGAAATTAAAACATCTAATGTAAAGTAAGCTGCCATGGTGGAGTGGTTACGTTGCCTGGCACGTACTCACAAGGTACTATTTTCAAACCTCAGTATCGTCATCCATGGAGTGACCCTGGACAAGTCACTAACGGCTAAGTTGTCTCAAATGATTCATTTCACATGAGTTATTCGTGCTGACTACATCTTTAGTCAGTATGTTAGACGGAAGAGGGTGCACATACTGCCCTCTGCAAAAAAAAGACAATGAAATCCGACTGCATGTGGAAACTAGTAATAATAACCGCGACCAACCCCTCCGAGCGATAAGCCTATGGGACGTTATTATTATATATTAATGTAAAGTAACCAATTTATTTCATTCTAAATCGGAACAATCATTTACCAAACTTTTCCACTTCTCTTTCGATCAACTGATTATAGCTAACTACTAGTAATTTCATGACCCATGGTTTGCTCTCCCAAGGTGGTAGATTGTCCTTATTCTCTAAATTACTAAACTTACCACAGATGATAACAGAGCCCTTGTTAATCAATACATTGAGCATTTCAAGTCCGTTCCATTGGCAGATATTCTTTGATAAACATTTGTTAAATAGGTTCCGACTATTAAATGAAAGCGAAAGAATATTATTATATTGTAGTTCGAATTGATCTTCGAGCCGACCACTTATCGAATGACACATATTGTAATACACATCAATGACTTTCTATTCTTACATTCTACATTATACTGATTTCAATACCTCTTTTTTTAAAAACTTCGCATTTTACCAGAATACTTCGAAGTATAAACATAAACACTTTATCGATCACAATCGCACCACACAAACCGATCTGTTTATATTATCAACGCTCGAATATTCACATATCCCACCCTTCATTTCAGTCGTTAGACACCATGTTTCCAACTTACACTAACATAAAAAATCATCTACATAGCAATTCCTCAAGCCCAAATCGATACTCAGCAACATGAAAAAAGCATCAAATACTTTTAAACTTCCATCAATCCCACCATCAACATACTAACGCACTATATTTTCAAAATACGCCAATAAAATGCAATCACAAAGCCGAGTCAGAAAAAGTATATTTTACAGGTGTCCCACCACGTTGCAAAAAAAATTTCAAGCTGTTATTTTTCGCCAATAGGCGAATCACAGATCGTTTGCCCAAGTCGTCTATTTCATTCTCGCGTAGGTCGAGACTTTTCAGTGTCTGAATAAAAAATGCAATCCGTAAATAAATTGCGAAACGACGAAACGTGATTTACCTTGCTAGACCGAAAACAAGCAGCGAGAGTTTTAGCCCCTTCCACGTCGATAAAATTTCCCGAGAGATTGAGACTGGTGAGTGTCTATGTGAGAAACTGTAAAATGCAACGAAAAGAGATTGAAAAAATTGAAACTCACTGCGTTATTTTGAAAAGCCTCAGCCAAATGTTTGGCCCCATCAACGCTGATGTAATTGTAGGAAAGATTGAGAGTAGTGAGTGTCTATGTCAAAAGGCAAACATACAAAGAAAAGAAATAAAGAAAGAATGAAACTCACTGCATTATGTCGGAAACCATCAGCCAGATCTTTCACACCCTTATCCCAGATATTATTCCTGCACAGATCGAGAGTGATGAAAGTCTACGTAAAAAAATGAAGATGCAAAGAAAAGAGATAGAGGAAGAATGAAACTCACTCTGTTATTGCCGAACGCCTCAGCCAAAACTTTGGTCCCCATGTCGCCGATCTGGTTGTTGGAAAGATTCAGAGTGATGAGTGTCTATGTGATAGAATGAAGATGTAAAGAAAAGAGATAGAGGAAGATTGAAACTCACGACATTATGTCGCAAAGCATAAGCTAGTTCTTTGGCCCCTTTGGCGCCGATATCATTACCAGAGAGATCCAGAGTGATGAGTTGCTATGTGAGAAAGTGCTGATGAAAAGGAAAGAGATAAAGAAAGAATGAAACTCACAGCGTTATTTCGAAAAGCACCAGCCAGATATTTGGCTCCATCAACGCCGATATTGTTGTAGGACAGATTGAGAGTGATGAGTGTCTATCTCAGGAAATGAAGATGCAAAGAAAAAGAGATGTAGAACGAATAAAACTCACTGCGTTATTTCGCAAAGCATCAGCCAGATCTTGGACTCCTTCGGCACCGATATCATTGTAGGAGAGATTGAGAGTGGTGAGTGTCTATCTCAGGTAGTGAAGATGCAAAGAAAAAGAGATATAGAACGAATAAAACTCACTGCATTATTTCGTAAAGCATAAGCCAGATCTCTGATGCCTTCGGCGCCGATATCATTACCAGAGAGATCCAGAGTGGTGAGTATCTATCTCAGGAAGTGAAGATGCAAAGAAAATAGATAAAGAAAGAGTGAAACTCACTGCGTTATCTCGGAAAGCATCAATCACATCGTTGATCCATTCAGTGCCGATATTACTCCATGAGAGATTCAGAGTGGTGAATGTCTATGTGAGACAGTGAAGGTGCAAAGAAAAGAGATAGAGAAAGAATGTGTGAATCCATGGGAAACGTACCATTTTATACATGACTTCCTCAGAATTAGTTCAAAATTTCAGTATTTGTAGACCTCGACGAGCTGATTATTTTGATTCCAAATTATCAGAAATTTGAATATAACTAGGGCTAAAACTAACTTAAATAAGATTAAGGAAATTTGGCATACGATATGCTAAAATCGAAATATCTTGGTGTTTTGAAAACTAGTCCGAGACCATTGTCTTCTTTATTTTACAATAAAATACTAACAATCTCTCTCTCTCTATATGTATATAGGTGGCTTCTCTTCAGTTCCCTCGATCTATATATGAATGAAATACTTTGGTCTGAAAAAGTAGATCTTTGACTGATGAGACTGTGCATGGATTACTAGGTTAATTTGATTTCTAAATAGCAATCCTCTTCCATTTTTGTGTGAGTGGTGCCATATCATGTTATGTAGAGCGTTACTTGTTCTATCTGTTAGTATGTAGATTTTTTCTGCTGATTAAGATAGTTGTCCATTTGAGAGGTAAAATGTTTAAACATTGCTGTCATGTGGTTTATGTCAGATGCACTTTAAAGGTTTTTTAAAACAATAGTCGCTGGAATGAGCGGAAATTCTGTTTGCCTTGGAAATATTAAATGTAGGCGCACAGCAGAATCTATTAATATCAGATTCAGAATGTTTAATTAAATTGTCATTCATTTTATCTACCATGTCAACCTATCTGCAAAATCCTTACAAAAAGCAATCCCTATTGTTTGGCATATCATATCCTAAGAAAGAATTAGTATATTGAGAAATTAGTTGATCGAAAACCAAATATTTGTCATTAAATCCGCTATATTGAAGAATAGCTATCTCAAGAATACCGATTGGTTCAATTAAAATGAAGTTATTTGCCTCACACTCATATCTGCATACCCTTTAATAAGCTAAACATCGAATAGGTAACATTGAAAATTGTTTATTGATATGAGATGTACTAGTATCGAATAAATCATCATCTACATTCTTGAGATAGAGAGTAACCCAAGCTTTCAAGAGGCGTTAGAAAACCTTTCAGAATCGTAGATTATCTCACTAAAAATTCCCGAAAGTGTAATTCAAATTAACGTGATAACATTCAACATTAAAAAGTGTACTAATCTTTTCCGTAGTTTACAACCATAACTTGCGATGAATAGAAAAAAAATCACTAATGATATCTGGCAGACTTCTTTCTCTTATAGTTGAGAGTTATTTCCCTTCAAATTTTCGGTCCATTTGATAGAATAATTCTCTCGAAAACCATCGAATTCCGTCTGAAATCACCTATATAACAGCAATGTTTAAACATTTTACCTCTCAAACGAACAACTATCTTAATCGGCAGAAAAGATCTACATACTAACAGATAGAGCAAGTAACGCTCTACATAACATGATATGGCACCACTCACACAAAAATGGAAGAGGATTGCTATTTAGAAATCAAATTAACCTAGTAATCCATTCACAGTCGCATCAGTCAAAGATCTACTTTTTTAAGACCAAAGTATTTCATTTATATATAGATCGAGAGAACTGAAGAGGAGCCGCCTATATATATATATCTAGATTGTTAGTATTTTATTGTAAAATAAAGAAGACAATGGTCTCGGACTCGTTTTCAAAACACCAAGACATTTCGATTTTAGCATATCGTATGCTAAATTTCCTTAATCTTATTGAAGTTAGTTCTAGCCCTAGTTATATTCAAATTTCTGATAATTTGGAATCAAAATGATCAGCTCGTCGAGGTCTACAAATACTGAAATTTTGAACTAATTCTAAGAAAGTCATGTATAAATTGGTAAGTTTCCCATACATGCACCCAATGAAACACACTGTGTTATTTTCGAAATCATTAGACAAATCTTCGACTCCTTCGGTGCGGATATTATTGTTCTGCAAATCGAGAGAGGTGAGTGTCTATGTGAGAAAGTGAAGATAGAAAGAAAAAAGATAAAAAAGAATGAAACTCACTGCGTTATTTCGAAAAGCATCAGCCAGATATTTGAGCCCTTCGGTGCCAATATTATTGCTATGCAGATCCAGAGTGGTAAGTGTCTATGTGAGAAAGTGAAGATGGAAAGAGAAAAGATAAAGAAAGAATGAAACTCACTGCGTTATTTCGAAAAGTATCAGCCAGAAACTTAGCCCCTGTATCGTCGATGTTATTGCCAGAGAGATTGAGAGTGGTCAGTGTCTACTTGTGAAAGTGAAGATGCAAAGAAAAGAGATAAAGCAAAAATGAGTCTCACTGCGTTATTTCGAAAAGCATCAACCAGATATTTGAGCCCTTCGGTGCCAATATTATTGCAGTGCAGATCGAGAGTGGTGAGTGTCTATGTGACAAAGCGAAGATGTAAAGAAAAGAGATAAAGAAAGAATAAAACTCACTGCATTATTCCGGAAAGCATCAGCCAAATGTTTGGCCCCTTCGGCGCCGATTTCATTGTCAGAGAGATTAAGAGTGGTGAGCGTCTATGGCAGAAATCGAAGATGCAAGGAAAAGAGATAAAGAAAGAATGAAACTCACTGAGTTATTTCGGAAAGCATCAGCCAGATCTTTAGCAGTTCTGGCTCCGATCTTGGTGTGGGAGAGATTGAGAGTGGTGAGTGTCTATGTGAGGAATTGAAGATGCAAAGAAAAGCTATGAAGGAAGAATGAAACTCACTGTATTATTTCGGAAAGCATCAGCCAAATGTTTGAACCCTTCATATCCGATATGATTCTCGGAAAAATTGAGAGTTGTGAGTGTCTATGTGATAAATTGAAGATGCAAAAGAAAGAAATAAGGAAAAAATGAAACTCACTAGATTATTTCGGAAAGCATTTGCCAGATCTATGACACCTGTATCGCAGATATTATTCTTGCATAGAGCAAGAGTGGTGAGTGTCTATGTGAGGAATTGAAGATGTAAAGAAAAGAGATAAAGAAAGAATAAAACTCACTGTGTTATTTCGAAAAACATCAGCCAAATGTTTGGCTCCTTCGGCTCCGATTTCATTGCCCGAGAGATAAAGAGTAGTGAGCGTCTATGTGATAAATTGAAGATGCAAAAGAAAGAAATAAGAAAAGAATGAAACTCACTATATTATTTTGGAAAGTATCAGCTAGATATTTGGTCCCAACGGCGCCCATATTATTCCGCGAGAGATTCAGAGTAGTGAGTGTCTATGTGAGAAGGTGAGGATGGTTAGAAAAGAGATATGGAAAGGATGAAGCTTACTGTGTTATTTCTGAAAGCATAAGCCAGATCTTTCGCCCCTTCACAGCCGATATGATTATCGGAAAGATTGAGATTGGTGAGTGTCTATGTGAGAATTTGAGAATGCAAAGAAAAGAGAAGAAGAGAGAATGAAGCTGACTGCGTTATTTTGGAAAGCATCAGCGATATATTGGGTCCCTCCAGCGCCGATATTATTCCATGAGAGATTCAGAGTGGTGAGTGTCTATGTGAAAGCATGAAGATGGAAAGAAAAAAGATAAGGGAAGGATGGAGCTTACTTTGTTATATCGGAAAGCATCAGCCAAATGTTTTGCCCCTTCATTGCTAATATGATTCTGGGAGAGATTGATAGTGGTGAGTGTCTATGTGAAAACGTGAAGGTGGAAAGAAAATAGATAAAAAAAAGATAAGCTTACCTTGTTATTTGAGAAAGCATCAGCCAAATGTTTGGTTCCTTCATTGGCAATATGATTCTGGGAGAGATTGAGAGTGGTCAGTGTCTATGTGAAAAGGTGAAGGTGGAAAGAAAAGAGATAAGAAAAGGATAAGTTTACTTTGTTATTTCGGAAAGCATCAGCCAAATGTTTGGTCCCTTCATTGCCGATATGATTCTGGGAGAGATTGAGTGTAGTAAGTGTCTATGTGAAAACGTGAAGGTGGAAAGAAAAGAGATAATGCAACTCACTGTGTTATATTGAAAGGCATCAGCGAGATATTTTGCCCCTTCGTTGCCGATGTGGTTGTTCGAGAGATGAAGAGTGTTGAGTGTCTGTGATAAAATGACCGGAAGGGTGCGGTAAATTGTATAGTTTTGAGTTTACCATGTTATGCCGCATAGTTATTGCAAGTAATCGTGCCGATGTATTATCGATTCGCGTGTTTTGCATGTTTGCGATAGTGCATGACTATATGTAAAATGGAGAAGAATTTTTGTTTTGGTGTATTTACCATGTGGAGTCACTGTGCGATACTATCAAGTTGAATGTTTGGGAATGGATATATTGTGTGGAGGAAAGGACTAATGTAGAATGGTATTTGAGAGAGGTTAAAATGGCGACTCTAGGAATATGTGGTATTAGTATTGGGATCACCGATGTGATGAGAGTTGCGCGGCTGAGACAATAAGTATACTGACGGTGACATTGGCTAACTGAAATGACCTGAATCGCCTTATGGGTAAGCTATAGAGGGATACATTTTCATTGAAGCTATGGGCGCATTTCGGTGACTATGTTGGTTTGTACTAAGATACACTAATGCGAAGTCCTTCAATTAGTATTTATGTGACATATATTGACATTTTTAGTATGTAGTATATGAAGGACTGAAAACGGATTTATAGGATTGAACTATATCATCTTGACAACATGGTTTCTAAAGAATTTTCTGCGAATGAATTGTAGTTCGACAAGATTCGGTTGGCGAATGAAGAAGTTATTTATGACCGTTTTGTTGCAATAGAAAGTTATGGTTGATTTATTATCGTGTATGCTAGACTCTTTTAAGTTTTTTCTTTAGTAGATTTTTCTCATTTATCTCCATTGCGTTAATTTACTTTTCATAGTGGTGAAGGTTGGCGTGCTGATAGAACATATTAAAAGCCTTGAAGATTGTATTCTTTGTCATTTTGTTATATACGTCGGGTTAAAGGCCTGGTAGACGAAAGAAGAAAGTATTGAGTTACATTTTCTTTCCGCTGATTTTGCATCGTTCAATGTTTAGGATATATTAAACCTAGGCACGATCACATCTGAGTTTCGTAAAGAAGGCCTGGGAAAGCTAGCTCTCTATATAGAGTAATCGAAGAAATGATGCTGTGTTTTTATAAGCTACTCGATTTTGCTACAGTGAATTTCATAATAAGAAAGTTTCGATAAGAACTATGTTTTTGTTGAAAGTTAATTAGTGAGTGAGGCAAATTCTAGTTTGAATTCTTGAATATCTTCTATTAAAAACTAATATATAACACAAACTTCAGCATAAATAACTCTACGATTAATAAAGAACTGTTTATATTATGTACGAAATAAGAAAAAAGAAGTGTTTCTTTCTCCAGGAGAAAACTGAATTTTTTGAGGCAACGAAATAAGACTCAAATAAATTTGAAGGAAATCTTCTCTTTTCTAAATGAATCTCGCTCTAAAAAAAGTAGATACTCTACGGAATCTGTATCTAGTGGAAGATCTTTTCGAACTTTGCGTCGGTCTGCTGAGCCTGAAAATAATCAAGCTGTGATCGATCGAAACTTTTTAGATTCAGTAGACTGTTACGAAATCCAAACGGATCTTCCCATAAATGCAAATTTAGTAGAGTATCTACTCTTTGAGGTATCATTCTGAATTTGCACGGCAACCAACAATTAACACTTACGTCAATCTTAGATTCCATTATAGTCAGAGTTTTAAGTGGTTTTATGTATCTCTTAGATCCTCCAATGAAATGGACAGGTATATCTTATGGGTCTCAATAAGAAAAGAAAATGGACGTTTGACAGGAATATAAAACTAATATACCATAGTTATTTATCAAGATTAGAATTATAAATGACGTATTTCTTAATAGCTGGCTTTATTATTCGAAATTATAGGTTGTTCGAATTAAGTCTATTTTTTGGAGAAATAAATACGCTCACATCGCTGCAATCACTGATGATAATAGATAAAACTACTAGCCGTGTATATTTTGATAGACTTGGTATCTCAGCCCACTGATAAGCGTCATTGTTTCAGTGAATTCTGATATCAAGGTTAGTATTTCAGTGTTTTCGCCAAAACTGCATATCCCTAGACTGCTTAGGGTATTTGATTGAAAATTCATTGCCTTTAGAGGTGACAATTGTTGCACTGATATTAGTCATATTTAGTGAAAAGAGATCGAAGGAAGCACTTAGTCTGTTATAATTGCAGTAGTTAATTGTAACTGCAAATGGCTTGCGAGCTATTCTGGAAACTGGTTATGTGTACAATATAATAGCGGAATGGAACCAGTGTTATATATTGTTGTCATCTCAGAAAGAAAGGAATTATAAGTGATCAGTAGCTAGTGTTACAGAAGATTTCTATATTGGGATACACTTCTCTATAATAGACCTAGCTGTAGGATGAGGAATAAGTTTAATATACAGAAACAACTTCAGTGAAAAACGAATCAAAAATGGTACATAGCGAATCGGTCTGTCATAACAATTTTTAAAGACAATCACAAAATTGCTTTGATTGAAAAACGATCGATAAAATAGAATAATGCTGTAAATTAGAAGATAGATTTTTTAGATTCGATATTTTTGTGTCATACGTAAATGTAACGTTCAAACTTGATATTTTCCCGTCAACATGTGAGGCGTAGAATCTCAATGTGGTGGACGGTACATTAAAAAAGATGCTACATGAAATCTATGAAGAGTTTGGAATATTGTACTAAATTCTACGTCTTTGAAAAGTTTCGTAAAAATCCTTTTTTACTCGTTTCGAAAAAATTTTGATAGCTTAAGTGACATGTATAATTCAGTAAAATATTACTCAACTTACGAATATCTTTTTTGTCGCTGTTATCAACGCCTTGTCATCGCATATAACTACCTATTTTTATACCTGACTCCTTATTTATATATCTGCAGACATAATAACATAATTATAAATAACAATAGGTGTTGATATTTACATAAAAAGTTGTCGTGTACGGAAAATAGTCTTTCAATAGTTCCCTATCTAAAACTGCGTCTAGAAGAGTTGTTTGGGATCAGATATTATGTTAAACATATTGGTTTCATTCACGAGAAAAATAAAAAAGAACAATAGAATGTTATGATGACGATGAAAATAGAAAGACACTATTAGTCTTGGCACATGATTTAAATGTTTCTGCTCTGAAAAAATGTAATCTGAATCAATTGAAACTGCTGTTATGTGAACATTTTGTTTTCAAGACGGTAAGTACGATATAAATTTCGGCGTTGTACATAACAACTGTAATCAGTAGACTGATTTTCTTGCGTTTTGTCGTTATAAGCAGATCGATAATATTCTGTTGAACATAATAGGACGCAAGGAAATTGGTCTATCAACTGTAACTCTGGTATCCATGATAAAATGTCTCTACTACTTAAAAAACTCTTCTGAACCCAACTTTAGATGAGGAATTCAAAAATGATATCGTTGAGAAGGAATTAATTGCGATACTTATGAGAATAAGGCACTAGTCTTGTCTGAAGTTCGATTAATTGTGTACGTTAAGATCTTCCGGTTGTTTTGGTTTTTTCTTGTTCAAAACTCGGAATGAAATGAAAAAAGCTCAGATTCGCGATCAATGTCAAAAACTACATATAGGAGTATATAAATTAGAGAAAAAAGCGAAGTACTATAACTTTGCATTACGCGCATCTTACATCATATGACAGAGTTACTGAAGATGAATGTCCGTAAAAAGAAACTACCTAGTGTTCGAATGGAAACATGCGAATGTCTGAAACAAAAGAAACAGTGTTCAAACAGACTTAGATGAAGAGCTATAGGGAAAGAAGAATAGATCTCATCGTCTTGAAAGTGAAAATGTAGAAAAAATAACAATATCAGTTGTTTCAATGTAAAAGTAGATGAAAATTTGCAGTGCAGTACACATTTTCACCTCTGCAACTATGTGTCTAGCATACTGTGTACTGTAGTGTTAAAACGAAAAGCGTTCCAGACATCGATTAACTAGAACTACTTAGGGTTGTTCAAAAGTAGTGACGGAAGTACGTTTTTTTCTTATAGAAAGCTTGGAAAAAAATGTTTTTACGAAAAGATAGTATGTCTTTTGCAGAGCTATGCAAATACAAACGCATTTTGTAAAGTCAGTTTACTTTACTTTCATTGACTTCAAGTTGATTTTGACAAGGATCCGATTCTAAACTTTTTTTGATTTCAGATAGGAGTAAATCATTTTATCTGATTATCGAGTTTTGAATTGCGAGTTGATTTTGTCGATTATATCGGTTGCCTAGGAAGCGCGTATGATTGCATTTTATTGATTTCTAGGTTTTGGGAGAGGTTATATTCTCTCCAGAACACAAGATCGCTATGTATTTGTGCAGCCCTCGTCTTTCGCTCCATCTTTTCATGCTATTTGATTGCTATTTAACTAATATTATGATAATAAAATTCCGATAAGAACTGTTTTTGGTGAAAACTTGCTGGTAGCAGTAGATCATCATGGGTAGGATACTTTGCCTTTCACTTCGTTATTACTTATTAAGTTGTATTGAAAAAACCAAATATACCAGAAGATGCAACGTGTAAAGCTTTACAATTTATAAAGGACTAGTTACTTTGTTTTTTCGGTAAGAAACAAATTCGTTCTTTTCTATCTCATCTTTTTATTATTTGATATTTTTCTTTACAAAAACAAAGTATACCACACGATGCAATGTGAAAAGCTTTAAAAGTTACAAAGAACAATCATGGGAAAACTAGATATGAAAGAATGAATTCGCCTTTTACAAAAGACTATCTCATTTTTGCAACGTTCAAATCTAGCTGTCCAGACTTTCGCCTTTTTTCAAAACAAAAAAAGTGCATTCGGAAAATATCTTGTTCTTTATAAATTGTAGTGCTTTTCACGCTGCATCTTCTGGTATACTTGGCTTGTTAATACAACGTATTAACTGATGGTAAAACGAGATATAAAAGTGTTCCATTTTCTTTCGTCCCACCAATAATGATCTATTGTGTTACTAACAAGTTTTTATCAAAAAATGTTCTTATAGGAATTTTATTATTATAACATTAGTTGAATAGTGGTCATATAGCACGGAAAAATAAAGCAAAAGACACTCTATCTGTTGGTAAAAAAAAGAAAATTTTTCCATGTTTTTTTTAAGAAACAAAATACCTCCGCCACTACTTTTGGATAACCCTAAGTAAAATGCTGCACTAATAAAAACATTCATCCTATTCTATTCTGAACTTCTGCGTAAAGCTTCAGGAACATTCGTTTATTGTTTTTCATGATATCTCTATATTTTCATTATAAACATCAGTTACAAATATTAAACTCCTCAAATATAAATACTGTTGGCGTTCCGAGTACCCTTTAAAAATTTTTATGAACATTCGATGTTATAGTTATTAAAATGATGATATTTTGAAGAAAGTCGATGCCTGGCATAGACTATGACATTGGATGCTCGGAGCGAAAAGTAGCGGCGAAACGTTAAAATACCTTTATTTTTATTCTTTTTTGTATGTATATTCTCCTCTTTTTTAAATTGGATTTCTTATATCCATGTATATCCTTTTAGTTCTACATCTGCTTTATTGCTTCTGGATATAACTCCTACACTTGTACGTATCTCTTTATCTATATGCTGTGTCTATTATCTCTATATATTTGCCTTCTCTATTTACGTCTAACTTTCCTAATCTACAACCAATTGAAAATGAAACGTAGAAAACTATCTGCTAAACAAGCGTTGTATCATATAGTAAAGATTAAGTAACTCGCCATAGTAATGCATTAAAACAACAGATATTGAAGAATTTATAATAAATCCATGATTCTAGCCACTCAGAGAAAAAAGTATACAAAGCTATCTAATGTACAGAAAATGATTCCATTTAGAAAAATATTAGATCTAAATGCAATAATCGAATATCCAAACGCGATTCGAGAGTGAGTGATAGGTAAGAGCCACTGAAACGATTTAACTTTAAAACGTTTCTAATTGGTGTGACTGCCTTATTATAAATAGTAGTTGCAACGACAACATTTTAATACAAAGTTTTCCGAGATTTGGTGCGAAACTGTTTCTACTGCATAATTCACCGGAACTTTTTACTAAACCCATGTTTTTGGCAAGTCTTGTGTGATTGTGAGATGTTCTAGCTGTATGGTGAAGCGCCGCAAAGTTCCTTAGGTGTCGTGAAAGTTTTTTTTAACCGCAATACATCATTAATTTTTTTAATCAATGATCTAATGGAATCCGTTTTATTTTGTCATTTGAAAAATTTTATTTTGATATATTTTTTTAGAAGTAGTTCTACGAATACATGGGTTAATAAAGAATTGTTTACTATAGAAATTGACACAGAACTTTCGATTTATCCTGAAAGAAAGACGAAACTCACCAATTTTTTTCGAAAAAGATTTGACATATATTTGATTCTAGAAGTTTTGCTATTACTGACAGCAAGATTGAGTGCAGTTAATGTCTATGTGAAAAAATGAATATATGAATGAGAAGTTGGAAAAAATAAAGTCTTTTACCGTTTTATGTCGTAAAGTCTTGGACAGATACTGAGCCCCGTTCACTGTAATTGGGTTTCCTTTGAGTTCAAGTACTTTGAGAGTCTAGATAGAAGGTTAAAGATATTTGAATGAACTATAAAGAAGAAAAGAGTTTCACTGTGTGATATTGTAAAGCATCTGCAAGAACTTGGGCTCCTTGGTCTTCAATCTGATTGTTAGTTAGGTCGAGCTCTGTAATGGTCTATGTGAAAAATAAAAGTCTCTAAAAGATTTATGAGGAGAAGAGAGGTGTCACCATCTGTTCTAGTAAAGTTCGAGCCAGAGATGCGGCTCCTTCATTTCCTATTTCATTACAAGTGAGTTTGAGTGAGGCTAATGTCTGTATAAAACAATGAAGATGTACATAATAAACAAGAATAGATAGTGAGATTCACTGTGTTCTTTTCAAAAGCCTTAGCCAAGGATTGAACTCCTGTATCTCCAATTCGGTTTTTCGAGAGATTAAGTTCAATAAGTGTCTGTGTGAGAAAGAGAAATTAAGTATAATATAAATGAAATGGCTTTGAAATTTACCGTATTTATTTCTAAAGACTTGGCAAAATATGTAGTTCCTGGATCTTCAATTTGGTTTTTTGATAGATCGAGTTTGTTGAGTGACTAAGTGAAAACACGCAGGTTTAAATGGTTTAGATCAAGAATCAAAGAAGTGTACCTTATTATTCTGTAAAGCACAAGCGAAGTATTTGGCTCCGACGGGTCCAATACGATTGCTCGAGAGAGACAATGTAGTTAGTGACTGTATGATATGGTAAAGATTGGTACTAGAGAGTTGAACTAAAAGTCAATTTACCGTATGGAATAGTGCAGGAATAGTCAGATCTCGGACTCCAACATCTCCGATCTGATTATGGCTCAGGTCGAGTTCTTTGAGTGTCTGTAGGAAGAAATTAAGGTGTACATGAGAAAGAGAGGTAAGAATGTAGGGTTTACGGTAGCGCATCCTATGATTTCAGCGACATACTTGGCTCCAGTAGCGCTGATTTGATTATGGGATAGGTTCAATGTGACCAGTTTCTGTATGAAAAAGTGAACATGTAATAGATGAGATAACTATGGAAGAATAGAGATTCACTGTATTATTTCGTAAAGCAGCAATCAAATGTTGAATTCCTTCGTCTGCGATTTGATTGCTTTCGAGATCAAGCGTAACGATGGTCTTTGGAAAAAATGAGGAAAGAAATAAAAAAGATCAGGAGAAATAAGATTTACCTTGTTATTTTTCAAAACATCAGCGAGATGTTTGTTTCCCTTCTCTCCGATCTGATTGCCGGAGAGATAGAGTTTGGTTGAGGCCTATTTGAAAGACTGAAGATATAAGTGACAGAAATTAGAAGAGAGCTTCACTTTTGAATCTCGTGAAGCAGCAATCAGATGACAAATTCCTTGAATTCCAATTCCATTCGAGGCGAGATCGAGTGTGATGAGGGTCTGTGAAAAAATGTATATGAATATGTAATCTTGAAAATGATGAATGGAAAAGATTTACTATATTGTTTTCTAAAGCGTTAGCCATATATTGAGCCCCATTATCTTCAATTTCGTTCCAAGAAAGATTGAGTAGAGTAAGTGTCTGCTCGAATAGTGAAAATGTAAACGAAATGCATGAAGGGAGAAAGAAAAGATTTACCATGTTATATCGTAAAGCCAAAGCCAGATGTCGTGCTCCTTCGGCGGCAATTTTATTTAGTCGCAGGTCGAGTGTGGTAATTGTCTATGTATACAAGAGAAGATACAAACAGCAAGGATGAGCAGACTTAGATTTACTGCATTATCTCGTAAGGCACTAGCCAGATGTTTGGCACCACCATTGCCTATTCCGTTTTCTTGAAGCTCGAGTAAGATGAGTGTCTACATAGAAGAGTAAAAACGTTAAGTAATTATATGCAGAAAAAAGTTCACTGTATTTTGACGAAAGCTATCTGCTAGGTACTGAGCTCCTTTGTCTCCGATATAATTATTCGAGAGATTGATTTCAGTAAGTGTCTACATGAGAAAATACAGATTAGCTTGAGAGCTAAAACGAATGTAAGCTTTACTTTGTTATTTCGAAAAGCATCAGCGAGTTTTCGAATTCCTTGTACTCCAATATTATTATCTTGAAGGTCGCATATACGTATTGTCTGCATGCAAGAATGAAAATGTAGAAGAAGGATATAAAGAGAAAATTAGATTACCTTATTATTTCTTAAAGCATCAGCCAAATATTGAATTCCTTGATCTCCAATGTTATTCTTCGAGAGATCAAGTATGGTAAGTGCCTGAGTCAGAAAAAGAAAAATACTAACAAGAAAGATATAAAGAAATGAGCTTTACCGTGTGTTTTTGAATGGCATCAGCAAGATGTTCTGCTTCCACATCCCCAATTTGATTTTCACTCAGTTCAAGTTTTGTTTCCATCTATGAAGAAAAAGTGAATTAAGAAATATGAGAGATTAGAAAAGGCGATTTTATGGCTGCACAAATTAGCAGTTAACAAAACATTATATTATGTGAATAGAAAACAATTGGAAGGTAAAGTAATCATTTGCTTCAGCCGTGCCCTTATATCATTATCCATGAATTTAGGAATGTGAAAAAGTATAGCTTAATGTTCCTTTTTTTTACGTATGATCAATTGTTTAGGGATTGGTCTCGTGGAGAATTTTTAATCATGACAGCGATCATTCCATGTCTTGTTCTCTATGCGGATCTAATCTAAGATGTAGAGTTCGAAGTCTGATCAGGTATGTGAGCATGATGTTCAAGTCTATATTAAGATGAGTTCGTATTTCGATACTTTGCTTTCAAGTGTGGCCATAATTTCTAGAATGGATATGATTACTCGAACCTATATTGAACGTACAATTCCGATCCAGAATCTATGGTTTAGAGTCAGATCTCAACTCTCTACTATTGAATAAGTAACGCTCGTCGTTGCAGCTCGCTTAACCTTCGACTGAATCCTATCTAACCAGCGTCTATAACGTTTTCTTCGATTCTGTTTTAATAACTTCAGTCAAGCACATTCTCATATAAAACAGATGTGTCATATTATCAGTAACGAGTGCGTTGTGAAGAATCCAAATTCTTCGATTATCTTCTGAAATCTTTTGCAACAAACCGCTAGATAAATTCACAGAAAAACAGCATGAGACACAGCTCGTAGTCGGTCGCTGGCGTCTCTTTAGTCTACTACTCCCGACTGCTCGTTTTGGGTATAATGCAGATATAAATTCAAGTACTAATTCATTTTCTTGACATGAAATTCTTTAACCAATATCGACGAGACTAATGAAAAATACAACTTCCTCATCTGCTAGCTATTAATTTTCTCTATAATGAATAAAATAAGAAGATTAATACGCTTAATGTATAGAACGACATTTTGATGATACTAGGATGAACCTGTGCATACTGCGGTGCTGTGTTTTTTTTTCTTTAGCGTATAACTTAAGAGCTTTGTCCTTTCATCCAGTAAGAACATACAGACACCAAGCATTATGCATATAGGTAGCGCTGCTGCTCCATGCTGTTGTATTCTATATATTTTTACAGCCCATGTAGGCTTCAGTCTTGTTATAGCACATTCTTTGTAGCTCTTGAGAACCTATAGGCACCTTCAAAAACAGATGCTTTTCGACTATTAGCCTCTGATGCCATCTCATATACTGTTTCTTTGGCTTTTGAACTCATCATATATGATGTTTGTTTGATTTGCCAACAAGAATATATACAAACTATTTTTTTTTCATGTCACCCTCCGTTCAGTCGAGGAAATTACAAATAATATTAAAATCAGAGTGAGATATGGAACAAAAATCAAAAGTAAATATTTGAAAACAAATAAATACTATGTAATTAATACAAAGGATAGTCCTCTCTTGGCTAAGTTATGTATAAAGCGTAGCTGTACATGGCTGTTTGAAATAGATATTTTAATACCAGCTAGAAAATTTTAAAATTCTCTTTTCTAGTAAGTATTTAACCAAAACAACAACAAATATAGTTCTCTTTTTTAAGCTATAATTCACATGCAATACTTAGATAGCTACCAAAATGAAGTTTATACCATTCTTAACAATGTACTTACAAAGTTTTCGTTACAACTATATCTAAGAGAAATATCTCAATAGTTAAATCATCAGGACCAAAAAATTTGATATTCAGCACGATTTAGGCTACATAGACATCTTATCGATACTAGCTGTAATTAAATAACAAACAATTCCTTTCGTGAAACTATTTGATCAGAAAAACTTTTGTACTCAGAATTACCATTCGGAGGATCCGACTAACCGAAGTATGAGCGTCATACGCTTAATTCACGACACAGTACTATATTTATTCGAAACATCTGATTGCATCAACTCTTGCTAACAATTCACGAATTGAACAGCAGATGCGCAACAGATTATCATAACCAGATTTAACTAAGCTTAATCATTTTTGAATATTTTTAATTAGTCTCAACGATGCTTAATTACTATTAATGATAGAGAGGAGTGACTAACTGTCGAGCTATGCAGTCCTACTTTTTCATTTTTCGTAGTTTTCTGTTTACGATCTATTCCATTTATCTTTAGACTTAGCCTAATTTACTGTACGATCGATTTAGGCACCCAAAATTGGGTAGCGTTATTTGCATAAAAAATTGTCAAATTTCTGGTTGCCTAAAGATTCAATTTGAAAAAATCTCATTCGTCAGTACCTCAACACCGAAAATCCTCTATTGTCTGGACTTCTGAGGTGCAACAGACTGATTCGTCGAAAAGCCTAGTACAAAAGAATGTGTTTGGACGAAGATAGACTATGAAAGAATCTGATTGGCTCAAAGCCGAATATGGAAAAACCTATAACTATTGATTTTGAAGTGGATATTTTTTCACCTTTGATCCTGACACAAACATGCAAAATATTTTTTTTCATATGACCCTCCCTACAGTGGAGGGAATAAAAAACTGAATTCATTTGACGAATGCTGGGACACGAAACCAAAAAGCCAAGTTTTCAAAGACAATTATTCATTAGCTAGATGCTTCTAAAAATAGCCCTATATTTGTAGTTTATACGACAACCTGATACAGCATTATATGTGCAACTGCAAGGCAAACGGATGCTGTTATATGACTTCAGCTACCAGAAAGATGATGCTACGACACATACAGATCAAGAATTATTGGTATGTGACATAGACAATTTTTACACCTCTTATAACCAGTTAGAGATGGTCATCAATCAATCCTGTTCATAATGTTTTGAATTATTACGTGTGAGACAATATCACCCATAATATGCAACCGATTAAATGGAAAAAACCTATGATTCATAATCTCATAACATAAGAAAATGGATTTATTGTATACTGAAAATGGTCTCATTTGTAGCAAATAAAGTTAATCGAACATAATTTTTTCTGTTCAGAAAATAAACGATACGCATATATTAAAAGCTGTCTTTTTAAGTTATAAAGTTATTTTGTTGCATCTTACAAGTAAATTTTGTTTTTCAAATAAAACGGATTGGATGACGAATAGTTGAAATATAAAAGGCATCTATTCATCATGAATCATTCTCCTTAAGTGCTATTTCTTAGTAATAATTTCAAAATTCGACCAAATTTAAATTAAACTATCAGAAACTGACATAAACGCTCCACAATCAGAATCCTCCTTGTTGAAATTCTAACAAGTACAAATTTCTTAGCTTGGAACTTTTCCACTATTAATTATAAACGACACAATCGAAATCAAATGTGCTCGTTAATATTTATTATTGCATGGTCTAATAATACGAAAAATATCGATACTGTACCTGAAATATTTCACTAAGTGACTTGTGATGAACATAGTTCTGCACTATTGTATGATCCATCTTATCATCCTCATTATTTGGTCTGCAGAGAGAAATGAATCAACATTTAGATGATACAGAAACACACGTCAATTGATACTTTTTCTTAAAACTGTCCGAAACAACTTACATGTTCTTCTGTTTTTCTTTGTCAAATAAGTGTTGCCAGTACGTTTCAGCAATGACTTTCTCACGATTAATCTGACGAGCATCCATTACAGATGGTTCAAATTGGTCATCTAAAGAGAAAAAAATCATTATAAAAATTTCAAAGATGTTTATGGTTTACCAGTATTTCGATCTAACTGACGTTGTTTGTATGTATAGGTACATCTGTCATAAAGATGTTTTATCAACTTAAATAAATAGCATAAAGTATTGAACGGAGGTGGTAACATTGTCTTTTTTGAATATTCATCAACCAGCCAAAATCGTTGATGTCGCCATACTGCTTTTGAGTTATCTTGTACACGTCGGAATTTCTCACTATACGAGATGAACGAAAATCATTCAACATTTGGTTTCGATTATTGTTCTACACTTACTTCAACATCGCAATCAGAACATTCAGAAGAAGTATGTTTGATATAACTGTGAAACCAATTGCAAATAAATAGACAAATGTGCCATAGGAATCGTTTTCTAAAGCAATTTACGAGAAACTGTAATCTCCGATAGTAATAATAAGAATAACTTTATTCATACCACTAACAGCACCATTATATGGCTCGGCTACTTGACCGAACATTTTCCAAATACCCCAATTGAATACATCTCGAAGCAATTGCCAACTCCATAGCTCGGCACCGCCATTGCCTGCAACGGTGACTCTGGAAAATGAGTCATTAGTCACATTCGACCATTTGACTTGTCCTTTAGTTGTGAGAAGAGACCAAGAAGCAATTGAATATCCAAGAAGGAAAATAAGAATGAAGCATAAAAAGATCAAGAGAGCATCTTTCACCTACAATATAGAACTAGATATGAACTAAGCGTCATTTTCACACGTGATAGACGCACCATTTCATAGATCATAGCTAATTTAGGCCCCAACAGTTTGTATGCAGTGAAGAAAGAAAGAATTCGAGTATACCAAACCACAAGATCAATGGACATAAATATTCTAAACAAAAAAAAACCACAGTCTGTCTTATTTACTTGACTTTCTCTTTTGCATCAGGTAAACCAAATAAACTGTAAAACTAATAGACATCTTACTTTGAGCAAACGAACAGCTGTTCTTTGACAAAAAAACGAGTGATAAATGCAATGAAGTAAAACAAAATGCCTGCTATATCAGTCCAATTCCAATAATTCATACTATATATATATGGTGTAGCAAGAGTAAACTGATAGATCTCATCGATAATCAAACTCCATATAAAAATATGCAAGATAATCTCCGTAATTGGAATTGGTAAGTTTCGAATACCAGACCGATTTTCACCATGGACATTTAAAGGAAAATAATCCACAAGAAGAACATAGCTGAATAAAGCCAGAAATAAGACGAAGAATATCTAAATATCAAAGAGAATGGCAGTATTTAATTAAGCATTCGAGGAATAATTAGAGAAAAACATGCTTACAAAATTATAGTAAAAGCGTACCACTGGCGCTTTGTAGAAACATTGAATTCGATCGAGAGTACCAAGATTTTTAAAATTACCTTGCTTATTATTTTTTGGCGACGATGAATAACTCACCATTGGACGATATAATTCGGATGCTTTGAGTTCCTTCATAAGAATACAATAATCAAGTATGTTTCATAAAATTTCTTAAATTTGTACTAGGTATTTGCAACAAAACCGTTCTGAGTGATTCAGAGCTTTTGCGCTGATATATGAAAGTAATTAGAATCTAGTAAGACTAGAAAAAAAGCCCACAAGGAAAAAGACCTATATGGATATGACCAACGGTATGAGGTCCCGATTTCTTTTCTTTCTACTATCAGTTAAAAATCCTAACCATATTCGAACCAAATTATCACCTTTATCGCCAAACTACTAAATTTAAAAAATATTAGCTGCTGATAGTTGTCTCATATGAAATTATTCTACTTTTTAAATATGTGTTCTATCATTTTTAAGGGCCTAAAGGGTTTTATACAAGGCAGCCATCAGCAGCTAATATTTTAAATTTAGTAGTTTGACGATGAAGGTGATAATTTGGTCCGAATATGGTTAGGATTTTTAAGTGATAGTAGAAAGAAAGAAAATCGAAACCTCATACTGTTGATCATACCCATATGTCTTTCTTCCAAAGCTGCGATTATTTTAACGAGCTTATTACCTTTGATGATAGATTGACCAGAAAGATCAACCTCAACAACTCAATCTGAGATTTTATTTATGTACGAATTTTGTGAGCTTTATAACTACCTAGATATCTCTGCTAAAATGATTGCTTCTCTTTCAAAATACAGAGTGTACAAGAAACTCACTATGTTGCCACATAATACAAAAATCAGATGTTCTTGATAGAACAACAGTTCGAGAAAGAAGTATTCATTCTGACGAGATCATTTAAATTGCTATAAAACTATCGTGAAAAAATTAACGCAAATAGCATGTTTGATGAATATTTTTAATGTTGGTAAATTACAAAAGACAAAATTTCATCAGAAAATTGTTTTATTTATAGTTTTGTAGAACTCTTAAAGTGGATTGTTTGGTAAAAAGAAGTTTTCACATTTTCTTAAAAAATGACGGTGATACGTTTAAAATTCTAAAAAAGCGTCCATTACTGCTTTAGAGAAATTATATATAACCGAAGGATTTTGAAGGCATCACCATTAATTTTGGAGGGGATCCGAAAACTTTTTCACTAAAATAATCAGCTTTACGGGTTCTACAAAATTCTATAAATAAAACAATTTTCTGATTAGTTTCCATACACATATCGTCCGTACCTGATTCGAGTTACCAGCATTTTTCTTATAAAGAGAAGGAAAAAGTACTGCTGAAATTGGTATGAGAGGCACAATCAATGTTGCAAGGCAGATCTAAATAGAGTACAAATTCGTAAACAAATAAGCTGCCAATATTATTCAAAATTCAGACAAACCCAAAATGAGATTGGCATTTTCTTTATTTTTTGTGAATGATCGAACTCATGATACCACTTCTCACTTAGATATTTTTGTACTGCATCACTGGCAAGAAAACTTCGACAATTCACCTGTTGTGCCACATCCAATGGACAAAAATTGTAAAACGTTTTAGCTTTGTACTCGAGTAATTTAAGAGCAAAATCACGGTCTTTCACACTGCATTCATCGATGATGTCTCCCGAGTATTCTCCGAACTCTCTGTTTTCATTAATAAATAAATTCAACATACATTTAATACTATGTATTAACTACGAAAATTCAATTTGCTTACTGTTCAAGTTCTTTTAGATTATGTTTATCTTCCGAGTTATTCTGCCCTGCTTGGTGATAAATCATAACTGCGAGAAGAGTAGCAACCGTCTGGTTCTGATAGTAAAGACAACATATATAATAGTATATCAAAGTAAATCGAAAATATGTAGGGTATATAACTTACTCGACTTCTAGAACAAAGATATTTAGCCATAGCCGGCTGATTCATGAATACAAACCAGAGATAAAGTGCTTCAATTTCGCGTCCTTTGAATATTGCCTGCCAATCGTTTTTATGTGGAACCTAAAGTATACAAATAATATAAGTTTGATCTACAAACTATGCAATTATTCGAGATGATATTCTCCTTTTGAGATCATACTAAATGTTTAAAGAGGCACCACTAAAATTATTAGAAACTAAAAAATGGTTCTTCTCTACAGGTCTCAGAATCTGAGTTGTGTTTGTTTTACCGAATTTTGGACCCATTTTCCAATGTTTACCGTCAAAATTAAAAAATAGCAGAGTTTTCAGCTGAAACTTTACTCACACAGGTTTAATAGATCATAAAATATGCTGACACTTCTAGTTGGAAAGAATATCCTCATATTGAGACATTTAATGATTAAAAAACTGATTGGATGTTATCTTTGATGGTTTACTCGTTAGTAATATTGAATACTTACGTAACCGGCTAAATACATTTGAAGGTAACCATTATATATTTTCTCCACATATGCCTTAAGTTCGTTTATTTTTATGCTAATTCCTTCAGATTTTAACCAGGTGTCGAGGACAGAATGAAGATCAAGTTTAGGATCGAGAGCAAGAGCGTCGTCATTCTAAGAATAGATATGAATCATAAGACAAATAATTTATCATGTGTATTATTCAAGTTTGATTTACCATAGTCTTCACGCAGATCATTATGAGTTGCTCTTCTGTCAATTGCTCTATGGATGCACCGTATTCCATCAGCAAACGGACGAAAAGCACGTTATTTCGATGCAATGCATCAAACAGTAGTTGTTGTGTTAATGAAATCACCTGTGAAAAAAAAAATTATATATATAAAAATCTCGACTAAAGGTATATTATGAACAGCGGTGTAAAATATTGTTGATAAATAGCACTAAATGACGAGTTGTCACCGTATTGCCATCACATCAAATTAACTTTCATTTAATTGCAAGCTTATTAAATTAATAGCAATTCCTTGGTCTATTAGCGATGTTTTTGCATACGGTTGCAAGCTCTTGAAGTATATATCGATTATTCACTTAAGAAATCTGTCAGATGAATAAGTGTGAGATGAGCTAATGAAATTTTCAGAGCTTAGAGGAAGGTTTTGTGCTATGTTATTTTTCGTATATATTGAAATTTCTTATTCATTATTCGTATTATCACGCGAATCCTGGCTTTCATACAGTTCGATTCGGAGCTATACTGTCCAGCTTCACGTTACACTCACTCGATTTTCGTCTTCCTTTATATTGTTTGGCGATGGAATGGTTTGGCCTTTACGATCAATTAATAATTGTCGTGCATGATCATCTTTGTTCCACAGCTGAAAATTTTAGCGGAAAACAATGAATATTATTTTTTCATTAAGAGTGCCAAAAGAATATCTTACCAGACACCATACCAACTCTGCTGTTCCTGTTTCTGAAAAAAAAAATTGTTCCCAATTTTCAAGTCGATACTTGATGTCCTTCAGCATTGCATTAGCAATAGCATCTTCTAGATTGCCACTGTGTTCAATGGCATCGAATATAACAATGAGTGTTTCCATTTCGGTGAGTACTTGAGTGTATTTCTCAATTTCAGCAACTTGTTCGTCAACTTCAATTTCATCATCTTTGTTTTTGATTATGCTTTGTTCAATACACAACATTTTCAATTCTTGTTTGCATTCTTCCACATATTGGTTTTTACGAAATTGAGCTAGTTCATCGTTCGGAGATAATTTTCGACAAAGTTGAGTGATAATATCAGCCAGGCCACCTGTATTCTATAGAAAAAATGTCAATATATACATGATGTTTCAAAAAAAAAGACTACCCCTTTTTACAAAATTATTTCGTCTCCTCTAGAATTCATTTTTTTCTGATCCAGTTAATATTGTGATAGATACAGCTAGGAAAAACCCTACAAGATTGAATTATTTTTATTTTGACAACGATCCATAACAATTGAAAAGAAAGACTAAATTCATTAAATGTGAAATTTACATTAGAACGATATACTTTCACTTGAAAACAAAAATATTTCTCACTAATAGTCAATTTTGCCTTGAAATTTAGCATAGCTATAGAACTAGGTATGAGTATATTTATTGCGACAACATTTAGAACAAATATGGTTCGTTTACTAAAAATGTTTTTCGTTTTCATACAATTATTTAGGTTTGATGCTAATGGCTATCACATGCTTCGTCATTATATTGCACTTTGTTTCTCTTTATGAAACGAAAATTTGCCAACAATTGTTATATACTCTTCTAGATATTGGCACGCTCTGTCTATAGCATATAGTTGATTGTTATTAAAATTAATTCAACTAATGAAATAACCAAATTAGTACGTTGCGTTGCTTTATGCAAACAATACGAAATGCTGCTATCGTATGAATATTTTAATAATAATAGCAAACTAAGAATATTTTCAAATAATTTATATAGATACTTAAACTGTGAGTGTCGAGGAATATAACCTAAAAATTTCAGGTCATAATACTGTATCGTTATTGAATCATTGAATGTTTACAAAACATAAAAAAGAGCAAAAATTGATTTGATCTCAACATAAATTTTATATTTAATAAGTTTATTCTTTCTCTTCAGTTCGAATAGACCGTCGTCAAAATAAAAATAGCTCTATCTTGTAGGGTTTTTCTCAGGTCTATCTATTATAAAAATAGTTGGATCAAAAAAGTGAATTCTGCAGGATTAAAAATAATCCCATCAAAGGGGGTAAATTTTTTTTCGGACACCCTGTATAAGCGAACTATGAATTCAGAATGATTTTGGATTTCATTATCAAAAATCTCATTCCTAATGATTGAGGGGTTGATGAAATATTAGCTAAGGTATGTATTTTTCGCATATTAAAAGTTTTTAGCCCAAAGTTTTCATGTCAGTTATTCGTCTTTTTATTCTATTTTGAATATAAATTCCCAAGTTGGTCGTTTTTGAAACTACACTACATAAAAAGCTTATCGTGATTGTAATCGAACGTGGTTTAGTGTACTATATCGATAATACGTGTTCATTCATTTTTCCTAATTTAAAGAAGCTATATGTGGAAATATTTTCTGATTCAGTATTGTTATCTAAAGACAACTCGACAACAATGTTCGACATCTAATTATTGTTTGAGATTTCTTCCATCAAATTAGCCTTCTCGACCTATCCAAAAGTCATCAATATTTTCTGACGACTGTTCAGAACGCTTTCAAAATCAAAAAAAGCTCCTGGTATTGTATCAACCTCGTTAGTGAGCTGTATTTAATATTTTATCCTATTCTTAGATATAGAAATACGTACTCGAACAACAACAAGTGGTGTTCCATTTTCTAATCCTTTACATATAGCTATGAGTGTTGTGAAATCACCACCAAGTAACAGCATAACAATTGGAATATCAACGTCAAACACTAAAAAATATATTAATTATCAGGTTTGTCAGTAAGCAATATTTTGGTGTTGTGATAGCATACTGGTACTTTTTGGTTGATAACCAGCCACAGGTGACTTTAATGCCTTGCTCATACTAAGTTTACGTTCGATCTCCTGACGTTTCAATAACACATTTTTCAGGTCCTCTGATTCATTGTTTCCATCATCAAAGAAATGAAAATGGGTATGGTATGGATCCAGCCGCCATTTAGAACTGTTACTCGTATTGTCTTCGTCAGTTATAACCTCGTATTTAAAAATATGGGACACTTCATTGTCCTTTTCCTCCATCTAACGAAATAAAAAAGATCAAGTTGATAGAAACATGAATTTTGTCCTCTTATTTAATAATATTTACCAAAACCCTTGTTTCTGTCGGCGTTGTTATAGTGACGCGTTTAGTTTCTTTTAGTTGCTGACGACCTAAAAGGTAATACGTTACATAATATAACTAATTATAAGTTACATTAGCATTGATGATATAAATACCTGCTATACGTTTCCAGTTGCAAAAACCGATGAAAGGAACATCAGATCCACACATGTCATGATGCAACGCGTCGCCAACTACCTTGATCATATTTTGATTGCTACAACTTGTTGTAACCCATGGATCTGAATGATTAGATATATGAATATAAGAAATAGTAAGATTCGTTAAATCAGTCACGTGTTATCTTTGCTGTAGCAGTTAGACCGCGTTGAATGGCACGCTCGGTCTCTACTTGAACGCCAGATTTATTTTGTTTTAAGGCGTCGCCATAGATGTCACTTGTCTGGATCGATAGTATGAAATCAGGAACCGGAAGATGATATGCTTCGATGAGTTCTACCACCGCAAGAGGTCTTGAGCTGGCGGCAAGATGAACAAACTGAAAAATATAACAATGAAACATTCTATTATAAAAAAAAGTCACAGACCCGCTGAACAGCTTTCTATACCAAGTCATTTCTCACTTTACTATTATAGATACTTCATTTAATAGAAACAGTGGCCTAAATTTTACTTTAATGAAAAACAAGTGTTTCAACTGAGACAATGAATAATGTTTACTTTATTATCTACCATATATTAGCATTTTACTGGTTTTATGTGTTTCAGCTAGCTAAGTAAAGAAAAATTAGCCTTTTTCGCAATGCAAAACTAGTACATCAACGAAGATATGTGAAGATAAGCAATTTAGCTAGAACTCTCATTTTCCTCAAAAAATGTTCAATAAACCATTTATTTTTAACTTGACTATTGTAGTGGAGAAACTAAAACGGCTTACTGATGGCAAACGATCTTTTTGATTATCGACGTCGATCCCTTTTTTATCAGCGTCGTTGAGATACACAAAGTCCAAAAAGCCGAAACAAGCCAGAGTTTTGCTAAATATATTTCCAACATTTAATAATATAGTATGAAAAAAATACTGTTTATTTCGATCATGATACACTGCATAGTATTAGTTAAATAAATTAATCTACTTTTTGCACAAAAACCTCTTACTCGGGGGGATCTTGTAAACTAATTTTCCACGTTTGAATAACCTGCAATAAAAAAGTGATATATTCATGGAATTTTTTGCCTCATAAACAAACGTTTTTCACGCATTTGTGTATATGTTGTGCTTTTACAGGCAGACGTTTAGTTGATCCTAAACAAATAGAAATTTATTGTACATTTATCCACACGTAACAAGAAAAATAAGAATTCGCTTAATTTTGTTATTTTTCAATCTTATTCATGCAGGGAGTGAAAAATAACCAATAGTATAAGTCTATCGAACGAACTTATCATGAAAACAAAAACGAGGTTCTTATTCAAAAGTATTTCAAATGAATATTTCGCGTCGCTAATGGATTATTCAAAAGCGCAGAATGTCATGAAACCTTGCTGGGCACGGATCGTACCCAGTCAGTTTTCTGAGCGTCTGCAACAATTTCCAAAAAGGCTTTTGCGTTTCGCTTCGTGCATGTGCTATATCATTTTTACATCGTTCTACTGAACCTCTGCTTGTTTCCTCATACTATTGAAATTTACAATATTTGTAAGGTGCGGTCAATACACTTTTTTTTGAAACATAGCACCTTTCGAATATTTCATCCTTTTTGATCGGAAGGAAGTATTTGCTAAGGCTAAAAAATGAGATTTTCGTGATCAGCAACTACTACTCTATCAAATAATGTAAAAAAACGAAGAAAACATTTTTCACCGAAATTTTGCATTGACCACACTATACTTGATAATCTGCTCATTCGTAGTTGTGTCACTCCATCTCCTATCCAGCTTTGTATGGTGAGCCGATCTTGTAACATTGGGTCAGATTCTTCATGAGGTTCATCTATTTGAGCCTCTTCTTGTACTTCAGTTGTTCGCAATGGATCTGATTCGGCATGCTGAAAACCAACTTCTTCTGCCGATTCACTACTGAAACGCCCTGTTGAGCTAAAGTTAATTGATCCAGTGTTTTGCATAGCTGTTCTGTACTAAATATTGAGAAAATTCGATAAAGTTATGTAGTTTTATCTGAAATATGAATAATGATAAATGATAGAATTATAGTCGATCAACAGTATAGTGATATCACAACTCGACGAATACTCGAATAGCATGAATTTCACCTTAGGACTTCTAACGATTGTCGAGAGAATTTTTGCTCACTTTAGATTCCGATTCTATCATCATCCATTACTATGTGTGCGTATTAATCATGCCAACCAAAATAAGGTATCAGTGTTTTGATAATATCTCATTCAGTTCTCAGTATTTCGAAATTGATTTTTTTACCAAATGATTCGCTTTTCAATTCTCTACAAAATTATATACTTATATTAATGAAAGTATAAATACCCTCAATAAATCTTCATGGACTATCTCTGGATCATATATGTAAAATTTGAAACTTGATTTCAACTATTGAATTATTAAACTGTTGAACTTTTTTCGATTTTTCAATTATTCAATTACTCAATAGTGAAACTCTTTTCGCCTGTGTGAGGGTGTCATGGAGCTTAAAAATTGAATAATTGAATTGTTGAAAAGTTGAAAGATAAATAATTGAGAAGTCGAATAGTCGAATTCAACTTTCAAGTTTTACACTACTTAAAAAAAAAACTTCCTTTTTTTTAAATTCCGCAATGATTAGTATATTTCCACTAGCTTAGCTCCGACTAAATCAAAGTCAATGAAACTTCTACTGGTACTAGATCTAAATGGTCTTTATCTGTAATGAAAATTCCAGAGAGTTTACTTGTATTATTCAAGTGGTATTAACGTCAGAATGTAAAAAACCGAAATTTGGTAACGCTTGGTCCTGTCGATATGTGAAATGATCACCAACAAATAAGACAATTGAGAACTATATTAAAAATGTTGCTTAAAATAATAAGAACAAAAGCAACTATCTCTTCAATCAATTAGCATCTAAATTATGGTTGATACACATACAACAAAAAAAAGTATTTCTCCGAATTATATCTAATAAAAACGTTCGAAGTATTACAGTTTCGAACTTATCTCTAAGCTGTTGCTCGCCTTCACTCTTGCCCCTGACCACTATACGTTCATTATCAAGATAGTAATATATGCGTTTTTGTTGTAAACTGATTTTCTTCATTATATTCAGATATATTGATTGTTCTTTCTTGTAAAAAAAATCTTATTTATTTATACCCATTTCGTATATACTTAATTTGGTGTTCCATTATCTTAGTTTTTAATGCTCAAATATTTCTTTCCAATCAAATAATAAGAATGCTTTCTTTTCTTTAGAGATTTGTTTTTCTTAGTTATTACCTGCTAAAATATTGTATTGGTTTTAAACTGAATACGTCGTTATCAAAAGCTTGTTTCTTTTGCTATGGCTAAATACCACTTTATCTCCCTCATTTATTTATTGTTCTGCTTCATTAACTAAGCAATATTTTTTTCTAATTTATCTTACAAAAGAAATATACATATACGATATAGGATATTTCACACACACGTTTTTTTCCTTTTCTTCTAACTAATAGGGGGGATAAAAGATGCACACAATGATGATACTGTACAAAAAAAAGATAACATTATTGATAAACAAAAGATGAAAACTGTGATTGATCTTGTCGATCTCTAGTCGACATCCACTTGAAAAGATTTGCATGCATTCAATTGTGCACCTACGATGGTAAAGAAAGGAAAACCAATGACGAAAATTTTTAAATAATGATCTAGCTGAAATTCAAACTATGATACAAGATTCTCTGGAAAATTCTGCACTTTTAATTGCATGTTTCGAAATTTTACGAAAAATGTTTCATAGAAACACTTTCGAAGGAAAACGATATATTTGCTGCACAGAAAATAAATGAAAAAAGCAAAAACATTTGGTTGAATTTATTACGACTCATCCGTTAGTTCTTGAAAAGTTATAGTGACTGTCTTTAGATTGTTCTTAAAAAACTACACGAACTACTCTCATGTAGTTCATCAAAAGTTATAGGTTACTTATTAATATTGAATTGATGCTATCATCTAACTGATTTAAATCCACTTCTACTTTACGATACTATGGCTCTACGTCACTCGTACTTCGAAATACTGAAGTCCACCCTAGACTACCGATATTCAAGACCTTGTCTCAATCCTGTTTTCTAATTTTTAATTAATATTCTCTTTCGCGTAGAGAAGAGCCTAGCAGGAATAAATTGTATGTTCGTACATTACTGATTGATTGAATAATGATATCGAAACAAAAAGGATTCTTTTCAATAAAACCCGAATTTGAGGTCAGTTTTTTCGAAAATATTTTCGTAGATCAGTTTATTTTTATACAAAGGACTGCCTTTTTACAAAACAATTTTTTCCTGTAAAGTTTGATCAAAGGTAACCGAGGGTGCCCACGGAAAATTTTTTCGATTAAAACCATGGTTTATCACAGTGTGAGAAAATGTTCATCTTAGCGGTTTAATGGTACCGCAAAAGTCAGACCTTTTATTGCCTTTTTTTACACCGCTCGAAACCGCGGTTAGTAACGGTTTGAAAGAAAACTCATGTCATGAATACTGGATCACTTTTAATGGTAAACCGATAATATTTCGATGAACTATATACTGGCTTCCGATTGCAACTTTTTAAAAATATAGGATTCCTGGCAGGATCAAGTCTGCCTAAAATATAGGATTTTCTCTAAAAAATGACAAAAATGTAGGACTTTTTATATATCCTTTCTATCCGACTGTATTAATGTTTTTGTAACTTCTCTGTGTGAATATCATTTTAATAAATCTATTATAAACAGGTCCACCGTAATTAGAGCTTTTATGTTATTACTTTCTATTGAAACAAGTCACTGATTCAAGCATCATTGTTTATATATAGTTCAATCATCAAACTTTTTCACAAATTAATACATATCAATAGTATAAATCATAAATTTTGAAAACACAAGTGCATGAAAAAACAAATAAACAAATAGTGCATTACATAATTAAATTTAACTTATAAAAAATAAAATTTGATTGTATATAAACAAAAATATATTAAATAATAACCATTAAATATTATTGATCAAGTCTATCATATTATAGTGATTCTGTTGAGTGGATTTCAGCTTCTTATTCATTGATTCTTCATGAAGAAAAGCATTTTTTCTTTTTAATCGAAGTTTATCGAGCGCATTTGTGAGTAGTTGTTGCTGTTCATGAATTGATGTAAGTTTTTCACGACCACCGGCAATCAAAAGCTTCGCTGCATGTACTTCTGAAAAGATGCCATTCTTCAATGCACCTTCTAATCGATTTGTTCCTTCTTCAATTAAATATTCAACTTGTTTCATTTGATGTGAAAGATTTTTCTGTTTATCCAATAGCAACTTTTCTTCTTCAAGATGTTGTTGTTTTTCAGTTTGATACGTTTTGTCATTGTTTTCTTTATTGCTATGAATAGCAACTGCTACTTTAGCAGCAATTAAACCTTCACGATAACTACTGGATGATTTCTTAACCATATGAATCATATCTGTAGTTATAGGTACCTGCAAGATTAAAAATATTGTAGTAGAAAAATAAGACAGAATTTTACATTACTTTATGTGCTGATCCATTTCCAAAATATTTCACTCCATCATAAGCCAATCTTAATCCATTAATGGATGATTCTGACAATTTTGATCGATTTTCTGTAAGAATATTCGAATTAACACTAAATCCTCTCTCAATATCAGCATTTCCGTGTGTAATAATTAAAATATTTTTTATTAATTTAGTTAATATTGGATATTTTAATGTACCATTTTTTGTTAAAATAGAAAAGATCTTGCTCCAATAATAATCAATAGAATGGTATGTTATTTGATTACTTCCATTTGAATCAGCATAGTTATCTTTAATATACCAAGCTGGATTGACCATTTCAACTAAATATAATGCCCATTCATTTTCTAACTGATCGATTTCTTTATCATTTAATAAATTTGGAATATTTCGAGCTACTCGAACAATTCGATCACCACTTGATTGATCAGTTCTACATGAATGATCTAATACTTGTAAATCTCGTAGAAACATATTATTTAATGGAAGATTTTTCTTCAGATAATTTGCCATTGTGGTATAAACTTTTTTAACATCTTGATAAAAAGATTTTTTCTCATCAAAATTAAGAGATGGTATTAACTTTCTTGTTTGTTCACCTATATTAAAAATAAAGATAATTAATAAAGAAAATTAACAATACAATTACATCTACCAATTTTTATTGTATTATCGGTTAACCATGAAGATGGTTGTTCAAAATTAACATCTAATAAATCTTGGCCAGATTTTTGTTGAACTAAATCAGATTTCACGAATGATAATAAAACATTTCGATATAAATCATTCATTTCAAAATATAGTAAGTGGATCATTGGTTCTTCACGTTGGAAGAAGGTTAAAAACCGGTCAAAAATATTTTCACATAAATATAGCACAAAATTGAATTTAACCTTCGAATAATTCGATGATAAAACTAATTTAATGCTGTCATAACGTTTATTTTCTCGAATTTGTGAAGGTTGCTTTTGAGGTAAAAAGCAAAGAAAATAATCACATAAAATATCCCATTGATCTAATGAAATAAAAATATTAAAAAAAAGAAAAAAAAGATAAACATACTTAAAACTCGTTCAATAACTTTGCCTAGTAAAACCCACCTTGTCATTGAAAAATATAGAATTGCTTTTTCTATAGTCGTATCAATATCTGCACTTACATTTTTATAATCTTCTTGTCTTGCTGGTGAACATTTAAACCAAGAATAAATGTCCAAACAAAAATTATCTACATACCACTTAGAAGATGTAATGCCATTTTTGAATGCATTATGCACGATGTGTATATTACAGCTCCCAATTTTTAATAAACAACCACCTTGTTTTTTCATTTCCACATCAATTAAATTTTCAAGTGAAATATTTATGTTAGGATTATCCCTTCCTAGCATTAAAAGTTTATTTAAATTCAACCCATCAGTAGCAAAAGATTCAATAATAATATCACGAATTGTTTTTGCATAGGCATGACCTAAAATCACTGATTTATAAAATCTATTAACAACACATTGTTTTTCATTAGACCAATATCTTAATAACATATCTAATTGTTTTTTGTTTTGGTTGTTTATTTGTTCATCAAATATAAGAACAAATTTATCGGCTTTTTTAACATCTTCGATCATTTTTTTCTTGAAATAAGGACCTAAACCATGTGATATAACATAAGACATTTTATCAGATTGAATACTAAATTTTTTTGCTATTGAAGAATCAGGAAACATTGATGTAAACAATTCATTTAATTCATCACATGAGTTATAACTAAGACCTTTTTGAGCAACCTTTAACGACCATTGAATTTCAGCTTTCACTATTTGTTCTTCAACTGTTAATGGTTTATTTTGCTTGTTATTTGTGCCTAATATTGGAATATTAATTGATGTTGAATTAGATGTATCAGCTGAACCTATTGTTACTTGAGTTGGAATAATAAACTTCACATTTCTCTGCCATTCATTAAACTTTTGATTATGTTTAAAATTATTCATATGCTGTTCAACAGCACGCCAACCTTGATTACCACAATCAAGCTCACCTGTTCTGCATAAACTGCATCTAAATGTTGTTGATTTGGAGCCATTTGTCAACCATGTATTGACCGGATTTTTATTACTGTCGACTCGATCAAGCCAAGCTTTACTAAACTTTGTTAAATTTTTTGGCATTATATTTCTGAAATGATAAATAATAATTTATTAATTATTTTTTGTACTTACAATAAGTTTCTTTTTAAATTTACATGGAAAATCCTTAAAAAAAAGAAATCAATACATGATATATATATACGTTTGTTGGCATTTATCGTATGCATATAAATGTACACATATACATAATGTAAATGTCTATTATATTTAAGCAAATCTCCGTTAAACCTTGAAATTAGAAGATGATGACTTTGTGAATGTGATCTTTCTTTTGAACTATTTTGTATTTTGTACTTAATGTTAAATAATCTATCTCTTAGCCGGTTCATTAAATAGACGAAAAGAAAAAGAAAAATATTATATTTAAAATAGATGTCAGTAAAACACAAGAATGTATTCAAAATTTATACCGAAGTATATAATAATACATGTAGAATTTCTTTCATCTAAACAAAACAGTAAAAATTATCGATTTTTGAAAATTTTGTACTTTTTTTCGATAAAATATAGGAAAAGCAGGTATTTTTTGAAAATATAGGACAAAAATAGGACCTTTTTTCAAAATATAGGAATTATAGGAAATATAGGTCCAATCGCATCCCAGACTATATATAATAGAAAGAGAACGGCTATGCAGAACGGGAAAAAAAAGATATATGTATATATATGCATGCACATGTGCTCATGTGCTGTAATATTTATTTTGTTTTTTTTACTTGCTGAAAGACACGAATACATCTTAATGACGACAAAGTTCAAGTAAGCATTTATAATTTTTTTTTATATTTAATTTTTAATATTCACTTTTTATTTTAATTGTTTAGAAATGTATTAAATTATTTTTTTAATTCTATACCCTTTCACATTCATTCTTTTAATATTTATTATTTTTAGATTTATTTTTTTTAAAATTTTTTTATTGGTTTTATTAGTTTTTATACTAATTTTTTTAAATTTATTTCTTGCTATCCTTTGTTTATTTTTTGTATTTTTACATTTTCTTATACTCTTATTTTGTGTGAAATAAAAATCCTATGAATCTAAAAATATCTGTTAAATTTTACCATACAAAAATTTAGAAAATAGAGCACACGGGATTGTCTAGTTGCACATACTAGCATCGGTTAACCGCCGGTTTTTATCACATGGGAAATAATTCATCATCTTGATAGTATATTATTTCTGACATCTATCTGGTTATTTTTGACTTTCTATGTTCGCAACCTATTTACTATCTTAACACGATTATTTAATACCTCGGTCAACTCATTATATACCACTATCTTTCTTTTGATTTATTTCACTCTGGTTAGATTCGAATTTCTTATCTTGTGATTGCAGTCCATTAATTTCATTGAACCATCTGTTGATGTTCATACTCAAATAAATTATGATAGTCGATCTGATCAGTGATGAAATATCTTTTCATTTATACTAATATGTTTCATTTACGAGTAGATTTATAAGAATCTTAGAATTTCTAATAATTTATACTATCTCTATAATTTTATCAAACTTTCCGAGATGCTCATGTTTATAATAAATTATGTAGATTGGAAAGTCTTATTTATTGCTTATACTAATGATCATTAGTATATCAATACACAATCTATTTTAATAAATAGTAACTAGAGTAAAATATAGATTTATTAGAATCTGCAGTTGACAGAGTGCAGTATTGTATGGTTATGAAGTCTAGCTGTATTTGAAATACTATTACAATTTAGTATATGTGTATATCTATACTTCGAAACACACATGATTACTATTCGATAGATATATATTTATTTTATCAATTGAAAAGAGAGACTTGTATTAATATTTCATCTGACTTTCTACTACCTTGTGAGTATTATTATAAATAGCCCGCTTATCAAAGTCTGACTAATAGTATAAAATATATTTATATGGCTGTCTTTTTTATTACATATTATATTAGATTAAACTGCCATTTATTCAAATTTAATATAACTCAAAAATATTTCCCCATACTTCGACCTGCAGAATTAATTTTTTTTTGTTTGAATCCATTTGAGGTTATCACACAAAGTGAGCAATAACAATATAGACATAGAGTTTATTATGGTTTGGTAAGAAAAGCTTATATTTTTATTTTTGAAATGACTTTCTCATCGTTTGTCGCATTTCCTAGGAAGAAGAAAACTAAATTTAATTCTAATATAAATTTTCTGTATCAAACCATGACTTTATGCATCAAAATTACTATCATCAGAAAAATAACATAACAAATCTAGTCAGATGCCAAGATTATTTTATTCAGAATAATAATATCTTTAGAGAAAATATGGAGATTACCGTTTATAATGAGAAGTTCGCAAAATATAAAGCTGTGAAAGATGGCGCTTCTCGAATACCGTATCTAATTTACATCTCATTGAGCTTTTTTGAAATCGCGATTTCCAACAGTCATCATGTTGCGATTCCTTTCGAGGGTATCGCGATAAGCCTATATTGCGATGTAACGCACCGTGGCCAACTATGGTTTATTTTGGAAACCACGATCTTCAATGATATAACCCCAGTCACTATGAATAAACTGTTGATTTGAATATTGAAAAAAGGTCTAGTCTTCATTAGAAAAGATACTAGGTGCACAACAAAAAATATTTGATTCACATAAACATGTACGACGGCTAAAGCAGATAAAAAAAATTCACAAAAAAGGTTAATTAATTAAAATCAGTCTAATTTAAATTTAATCGATTACAATAGTTTATATGGATTATATTAATAATCTATAACAATTACTTTAGAAAAGCAAATCAAATGAAAAAGTGATTTAAATAAAATATTACGTTCGAATCAAAACCTAAAATAAAATTCAAACAAAGTTTTTGAGTAAAATGTCAATCTACAAAAACTCTTAGATTTTCAAGAATTTGTAATTGATTATAAATCTTTTTCTCGAAAAAAATGGAAAATATCTATCATAAATATACAGTAAACTGATCATAACGAAATTAAAATACATTATACAATTTCATTTATCGTTTTCATCTTTATTATTTAAATCGTTAATTTTATTGAGTAATGTGAATCTTCAACAGTATAAATCTCTCTAATATCTGTTACAATGAAGAAACGATTGAAAAGATTTTTTGCACATAGAATATAGATAATAAAACAATTTTTTGATTATATAAATAATTTAATGATGTCGCTATTGCTGCATGCAAGATCTTGAGGCAATATATTCACAGTTGTTATCTCTTCTTGTGATCTTTAAAATATAGAATCTTGCTTACAAGATGTTTGTCTAGGGGGCTGCTTTTTCCCATTGATAAGAGCGCACTCTTCAGAATTATAATTGTTTTTTTCATACAATTAACACATATTATATACTATAAATAGATAAATTTACTGATTCAAAAACTCTAATAAATCTCAAACAAAAAATAAAACTTAATAATTCCTTCTTCATTTGGATTGTCACATGGTAAGTTTTGTTTCTAAAAGAAGAACACATAATGCTGATGCAATGTGACATACGACGAAACTTTTATTCTTTCCTTTGCTTACCACATCATTTTTCTTCAACTCATGTAACAAGATGTAAGATTGGTGAATTACTTTCGCAATAACTTCCAACATCGATTCTGATGCAATAACAAGTCATAGGAAAAATGTAAAAAGCGAGAACATTCTCGAAACTCTTTATCTCATGTGTGATCTTTCCTACTAATGAAAAACGTTTACGAACATAAGTTATATATATTAAGTAGCGTATTTTCATATGCTTATCGCATTATATTCAATAGCTTTTTGTTTGATTGTTACACATTATCAATAGTTATTGTGAAGAATAAGAAATTTTACTCGACTTTAATTGACATATTCTAATTAATATTTTAGATGTCTAATCGAAATCCTATTTCGCATAACAATCGACGACTAGCCTTCAATGTAAGATCTCATAATTCAAATAATTTCGATATAACACATTGTTTTTTTTTTTTCTTCTAGACTAAAGTTGATGAAAATGTAACAGATCTTTTTGGTCCAACTGCTGATGAAGCACCAGAATCTCGTTCACCTTTCGTATTGAAAGGTTTGGCACCAGAGGTTTGTAGTATTTTTATCTTATAAATAATTCATTCAACTAGTTAATATTGTTTGAATAGATCGAACAAGGAAATGTTGAATATAAATTAAAATTAGTTGATCCAAGTCCTGAACGTTTAGAACATTTGATAACTCAAATGCATTGGCGTTTACAAGAAGGTCAAGGTGAGGCATTCTATGAGATAGGTGTAGAAGATTGTGGTACTTTGAAAGGTATAACCACTGAAGAATTAGAAGCATCATTAGCAACATTGAAAAAGATGGCCAATCGATTAGGTGCATCAATAACAATTGTTTATAAACAAACATTAGATAATGAACGGCATGTTGTTGAAGTTCTCGTACGAAAAGTTCCGGATGACCAATATTACATTGATTTACGTGTAGCCGTATTAGGTACAGTTAATAGTGGTAAAAGTTCATTGGTTGGTGTTTGTACATATGGACAACTCGACAATGGTAAAGGTGAAGCACGACTTAATCTCTGTCGACATTTGCATGAACTTCAATCTGGAAGAACATCTTCAATAACATATGAAATACTTGGTTTCAATGATACTGGAGAAGTAAAGTATCGAGTTTTATCATTTTTAATTATGAATTTTTCCTGTATTTATAGAGTATGAATTATAAAAATTGTCAAACAGCAAACGAAATTTGTGATCGATCAACAAAAAGTAAATGATCTCTATTCAATTTTTATCTATCTATTGACATTTCTATTTTAGTTATTACATTTATTGATCTTGCCGGACATAAGAAATATATGAAAACTACTGTCTTTGGTCTTGCTGCACTTCATCCTGATTTTGCTATGTTATGTGTTGATGCACCAACAGGTGTTGGTATGTTTTTACCATTGAAAATTCTTTTTCTAGATTATATTTATTTAGTTGATACAACTCGTGAACATTTATCGCTTGCCATTGCTTTGGGTCTACCGATATTTATAGTCATTAATAAAATAGATGTATGTTCACCAGTCACTACACAACAAACAGTTGAATGTTTAATTTCTTTACTTAAACGTGGTAATGGTACTGTACAACTCAAACCATATTTTATTCAAAACGAAGCTGATCTTATTAAAGCGGCTGATATGTTTGTCAATAAAAAGTATGATGTTATTCTCATTATTGTTCATTTTTTTCGTTAAATGAATGAATTTCTTTGCTAATAGTATCTGCCCAATATTATCTGTATCATGTGTTACTGGTCAAAATATTGATTTACTCAAAAAATTTCTTAATATTCTTCCACCACGTCTTAGTGGTAGTGAACAAAAAATCCTCTCAGAATTACCTGTTGAATATCGCGTATGTCATAGTTTATATATTTATATCATACTATTTGAATAATAACTGTATTTAGATTGATCATATTTATACAAATAATACATCAGGTGAAGTTATCGTTGGTGGTACATTACGAAGGTATACTATCATTCTTTAGATTTGCTTAGAGTAAACAATACATATATTATTTTTATTCTAGTGGTACGATTCATGAAGGAGATAGTTATCTAGTCGGTCCACTATCTGATGGTCGGTTTGTTCCAGCAAAAATAGCAACTATTCAACGATATCGTGTACCACGACGAATAGTTCTTGCTGGTCAAGCTGCTTCGCTCAGTCTTCAAAATATTGAAAGCAGTCGACTAAGAAAAGTATGTAAAATACATCGCATATGTAAATAATTTAATTTAGACATAGACAAAACTCATTTAGTACGAACTCGATAAGATTTAGTTCTATTCAAAATGATTGGATGAACCTAAAATACTACTATCTAATCAGGATCCCCTTTCTCAAAAATAAAAGAAAGAAACTTTCCTGAGATCATATCATATGTCAGTAGTATTTTTGTTTTGATGAATCCGAAATTATATTCGCATTTTATGTGCATATCTAATTTAATTGAATACTCGTAGGGTATGGTTCTTGTTTCACCTGCTGTAAATCCACAGGCATGCTATGAATTTATTGCTGAAATTTGCCTTACCATGCATCATACCAATACACCAATACGTAAAGGTTTTGAAACAAGTGTACAAATAGAAAATATTCGTCAAACAGCAGTCATTGTCGATATGAATATAGTACGTAATGAGAATCTTTATGTAGAAAGAAATGATAAAAATTCTATATGATTTTTAATGTATTTCTTAAGGACGAATTACGTGCGAACGAAAAAGCTACTGTAACATTTCGATTTAAGACACGATGTGAATACGTACTTGAAGATACACGTCTAATATTTCGATCAGGTCAACAGACTAAAGGAAGCGGTCGAGTAATCAAAGTATTCCCTCAAAATCAATAGAATATTATGATTTGAATGACTTTGTATATTTTTTTTTGCTTATTTATTGTACAAAACTCACGCACATTCTACTAATATGTATATAAATCTGTCGCACTCTAATTATTATCTTTATTTTATTTATACTATATAGACTCGTATATGCGTTTTTAAATTACTAGATACATTTTAATCCATTTACTATATGTAATCGTTCATATTTTTACTTGAAATAAACAATAATTCTATCTCACTTTTACATTTTTCATCATTTTTTTTTGGAAGCAAACAGAATGCAAAAGTGCAAGATAATTAATTTATAGTACAAAAAATACAATTGAGATCTTTTGTCTTCTAAGGAAAAAAAGAGTAATCAATGATACTTAAGTGATTCACAATAATGTTTTTCAACAAATTTAACCGATCGTCATCTCTGTAAGAGCTACGATCACCAAACTTTCTACGATGCTTCTCTAGGTACCAGGGAAGGTCGACGTGGGATTGGCATGGTCATGAGAGTGTGTTTGGGTGTAGGATGTGAGCAAAATCTCACTCCGATAGTACTGTAATAGCTAACATTACGAAACTTTCCACTGTGCTTTTCTAAGTCCAGAAGTAGCTTTATAGAGTCCTGTTATCATTAATAGGAGTAGGATGGGAGTATTTGGGTGAAATTTCACCCAAATCATATGACAATGAAATTTGCGTGAATTTTGCAGAAATTTAGCGAATGTGTTATGATTCTAAGATTAATCATTTCGTATCTATGATTCTTTGGTGTAAATGTGAAAATCGAAGGTCTCTAATAGGTTATAAGAAAAAAATGTATACGAGTGTTTGCTTGATTCACAACTACGTTGTATCCATTTGTTTTCTATGACTCACAGAAACAACGTATTTGTTCTTTTTCTTCACTCACAACGATGACGTATGTATATATTTAACGAAGAACGTTTGTCTGTTCGCTATGTATTCAGTCTCTAGGATAACTAGCATCAGAAAACTTTCCACACTACTTCCCTAGCTCCTGAGGAAAATCGACTTGAGGTTGAAACCACCAAATGGGGTGCGTGGAAGGGGCTGGATGAAATTTCATTGCGATCAATACAGATCGAGATTCTGATGAGTCTGTTCGCTATATATTTAGTCATTGTGAGAGATAGCATCACGGAACTATCTGCATCAGCTCCTTGAGTGCTAAGGAAAGTAAGCAGAGTGATTGGGAGTGAGAAACGGAGGCGTGCGTGAAACTTCATCCAAGTCGTAAGAAATCGTGATTTTACTCACTTTCTAACCAAATGACGCAGTTCAATGCAAATATGAGAGTGATCGTGTCCAGAGTGGATGCGAGTGAGAATTCAGCTATAGCTCGATCAGAAGAGTCCTGTTGAAGATGACTGATGCACGGCAGGAAAAGCTCAATGAAAGATACCTCACGCCCAGTGGGGTAAGATCTGAGCAGAGGTTCCACGCACGGTTGAAAAAGTCCTGTGGAAGAGGTATCACGCACGGCGAGAAGAGTCTAATGGCGAACACCTAACGCATAGCAGAAACAGTCCTGTCAAAGAAGCCTGGTGCATGCTGATAAAAGTCCTGTCCAAAAGGTTTCAGATGCGACGCGAAAATTTCTGTTGTAGATGGCTCACCCACAGCGAGGGACAGTCCTGTAGAAGACGTGTTATGTACAGCAGAAAAAGTCGAGTGGAAGATGCAAAACTTTAACCGTATTCTCTTTTCATCGCGTACCTCTGCTAGTATATTATACTTGCGAGTAAAGATGCACAAAGGAATTGCTTCTCCAATGGTGTCAATGCATTACTTGCATTGGATTGTTTCAACTATTTAAGATTTTTATCGTAAATGTCATGAGCAGTACAACTTAAAATTTTTAGAAATAGCAGTAAACTTTTAAAGGATATCCTTCTTTTTCCGAAGGTGAAAACCAACATGTTTTTGACTTTTTAGTTTTCACTAATAGATATACTTTGAAGTGTCCTCTATCCATTGAACACATTTTGAAAAGTCGAATATGGCTTTGAAGTTTAATAAAAGGAAAAGATATTGGATTTTCTGCGTGAAAACAGGAATATTTTCTCATTCTACAGAATCGCCCTTGTTTCTCAGATCTAGTACATCTGATTAAGTCGAAACCTTTTCCACGTATACTAGAGACTTTATCGTGGATATTTTATCTAAAAATAATATTGCTTTGGTGATTTCTGATAGCTTTTACAAAATTTGTTTTAGTAAAAAACTAAGCTATTTTTAGGATGTGGCCAATATTTTGACATTTTTATTTGAAAGACAAAAAATATAAGAGAACAAAAAAACAATTTCTCCCCCAGATAGTGTGTAGTACTTGTTAAAGAAGTTTTAGCTTGATCGAACGCAGTATCTCAGAGAAACGGGGCGAAAAACGAAGTGATTTTGATCCATTGTAATCGTAATATTTCCTAGAAGACAGCATTCCAGAACTTTGTGTCTATGACAAGTTTTGCTCCACCTAGAAATCTTGGAAAGTGAGGATACATTTAAACCAATGAAAATAACATGGTTTGAATTTAGAACTTATATATAATCAATTTATTTGTTTTCAAAATATGTTTTTGATACAAATTCATGGAATGCTAGCGGTAGCAATCAAATCTTAAAATGGGACACTCGACCTGAGACAGATTCAAAATATCAGATTTTTTTCTTGTGTAAAATTATATTTAAAAATACCAATAGATGATAAATTTAAAACACCTAATCTTTTACCATTTTAGCAGTCTCATAAAGACAACAAGTTTTGCTCATGGTACTTGTTAATATTTTTTATTATCATTTGAATGAACTGATCGTATTAAATTCATCAACACTTTCAAATTATTTATATAGAAAATATTTGTTAAAACAAACATTTTCTGCGGGTTCAAGCCAGATCCGTCGGGCATGAACAAATTTGGTGAGTCAGGCGAGCACAACAAACTTTTGGGTCAATGCTGACTGAGGCGAATCATGAGAAACAAGGTCCATCTCAAGCCTTGGTATCAATAATTTTTTATTACTATCTCTCGTATCTATGATGCAAGGTCCTGTATCGGTATAGTCAAAATAATTGCGAGGTACTTTTTAATGTATTCTCAATTTTATGAGATGATTAATTGCAATCATTGTGAACGATAGTTTAATCTAACTAAGAAATGATATACTACTATTCGATAGATTATCATAATTAACTTTTTTTACTTTAAATTTGCAATTCTTAGTTTCGTATACATTTATTTGGAAGACAAATATAACAAAAAAAAGAAAAAGATAATTTAATAGATGAAATTAATCTTCGGAAAGAATACTTTTAAATTGAAGCATAACTTGTGATGAATTAGCTTTTTCTGGTAATTGAAGATGAATTTCTCGTTCTCTTTCAATATTTAATTGACTTCTTTGTAAAGTATCAACTTGTTCACGAATTTTTGCTCCATTAATAGGTAATCGATAAAGAGTTCCTACTAAAGGAAATATGTCCTCAGGTTGAAGTACATCTTCGGATTTTGGTCGTTCTGGTTCATTTTCTATTGTTTTTCTAAATAATTCCATTTCTTTTGTATAATCATCCATCATTTTTTGTAAAGCATTAATAACATCAGTATTTTTAGCACCTCCACTATTTTTCAATTGTTCTTCTCGTACAAAATGTTGAAGATATTCTAAAATATCATCATTTAATGGTAAAATAGCATTTGCATGAAGAAATTTTGCAAGTCTTTTATAAACATCTTCAATTTGTGATTTTTCATTTTTTAAATCAGTAATTCGTTTATCAATATCACTTAATGATGCATTTTTATTAGAATAAGTAAGATTTGTTTGATATTCATATGTTATATGTTGATGTTGTTTCCATGAACAATGACATATTAAACAATTACCTAAATATAATGAATTTATAATAATCATATATTTTATTTATATTTTTAATGATTCAAATATATATGAATATAATTATTTATCTTAATGTAATGAATTATTTTTTTATAAACACCTTCTCTTTTGCATTGTATTTTTCTTGTCTAGTTGTTGTTCTATACAGTCTATCTAATATTTTAAACTGATACTGGGTGATAAGCCTATAGAATGTTATTATTATCATATCTTCACAATCTATGCTCGTTACCTTCTATGATGAGTGATCCATAACGAATGCCGGTCTCGGTATTTTGCCACTATGTCGTTTAGTGTGCGCGCTTTTATCAAAAGATGTAGCATCAAATTCTGTACAAAATGGTATGTTTCATGTTCAAAGGCATGTTGAAAAACTTGAATAGTTTGAAGGTTATCGCTAACATTTTTGTTTAATTATCTGTTTTTGTGAAGATAGAAAAAGACGTAGTTTTGGAGCAAAACAGATCTTATGTAAAATTTTATGCTGCATCTTTTAGTGATAAACTGCACACTAAGCGACACAGTGTCAAAATATTGAAACTGCTATTATTTATGGGCCACTCGTTACTATATATATAGAGAGAGATATGTAGTTAAAATCACAAAAAAAAAGAAATGAAAGTGTGAAATTTACTCATGCCTAATACATTGAAGACGTCTTACTTCCCTTTGACTGTTGCATAGATATTAGGCCATTTCGATTATGATTTATGCTAACCTATCGGTACATAAGTTCTGCACATTTTGTTTTATTTTTTAGACAAATTTGAGCCTTTATATCTCTTTCTAGTCACAAGATATAAAACCTCAAATTGGCTCAAGAACAAAAAAAGGCATGCAGAACATATATACTGATACAATAGATATTCTGCATCATTTTCGGTCTTTTATATAAATTCCGCTGACTTTTGTTATAGATACAGAAATGTATATTTCGATAGTATACTGTTATGAAAAACAAACAAAAATTCCTATATGAATGAACATATTTTACCTGTATCTGGATCGATAGCTTCACAATCAAGCATTCTTGGATCATTAATAGTTTCTTGTACAACACCTTTCAAATAACATTTTTCGTGACACCTAGATGTATAATCAATTTTTTGTTCATTATTAACATTAATAAGTTGACAACAATTTTTACCACGACATACAGTTCGTGGATATGGTAAATATTCAATATGAACATTATTTTGTGGTATACCTTGTAATGCTAATGTAGGATTTTTAAGAACATTTTCTTTATGTTGTTTAGCAAGATTAATATTTTCTTCAATAAGTTTAGCTGTTTCAGCTATTGGACGTGTAAGTTTTCTTATTAATTGTTCAGCTTCATTAAGTGAAAGTGTATTACTAACAGCATGAAGTGGAAGTGAAGCAATATAAGTCATAAGACGAGAATATTCTTTAACAGTATAATCCCAACTTTTTCGATAACTTAAAGTGTGTTCATTATTTAATTGTATTCCATTTTGACATAATGCTAAATATCGAAATGATTCATTATCTAATAAAAATGTATTATCTTTTGTAAAAGGTATATTAACTTGATAATTTTTTTTATATTGATCTAAAAGTACTTTAAGAAGAGGAGTTGTATTTCCTGGTGCGAACAATGTTGATCGAATATTTGTAAAAATAAAAATAATATTAACATTTGCAGATAAATGTATATGTCGAAGAAGTTCTTGAATACAAAATCTAAAAAGTATTGTTAAACGTTCTTCATTTGGTTTAAGTAAAATACATATTGCATTTAAATGTTCATATTGTGAAATATATGTTAAAATATCATGAAAATTTTTTGTATCTTGTTCAAGACCTCGTGTATCTCCAAGACCAGGTGCATCAATTATTCGTAAATTTCTATCACCTATTGGAAAAACAAAACTTCGACATTGTTGTGTACCTGAAAGACCTTCTGTAGTAAATTTTTCATATTCATTTTCTTCTCCAATAAAGATTTTTTTTCCTTCAAAACTATCTGGATCAGTAAAAAAAAATGATGATGGTATTATAGTTTGCATTTGATCATTAACTGCATCATCTAATGTATTATTACACATATAATTAGCTAATCCATTTATAAAAGTGGATTTTCCAACTCCAGTTTGTCCCATTAATAAGATATTTATTTCATTTTTTGGAGGGTAATATTGATTTATTTCAATGGAAGAATTTCTACGATTTCTTGCCATAATTTTAAATTCTATTAAATACTAAAAGTATAATAAAAACTAATACCTTTTATATAAAATAAATTCATCTTGGTAATAGAAATATTCCCATTAAATGTATGACGATTTGTCATATAATAAACTCTTTCGTAAGAATAACAATAGGTTTTTATTTATTTTGTAAGAAATAGAAAAGAAAAATGAATCATATTTATGCTCGAAAATTCTTTTTTTTAATCTATTCTCTATTTATTACTTTGCTTTAGAAAAGCATTTATAAAAAAAGATAAAGTTTATCAGAAATTTATTTGTTAATAATAAAAAAGACTAAAAACACGTGTTTTTTTTTCTAATAAAAATATTTTATAGATGTAAGTGTTCAATTACGTTAATTTTATCATTGATTAAAAAATTATTATTAATAGGTTAATTAACAAACATATTTTTTAGATAATTTCGAAAGAATATTTTTGTATTTAATGTAGAAAGAATTTTGTCTATAAACAAAACAAGTAGAGTTTTTATGTCAATATTTATTTAGCATATGAGTTGGAAGAAAAAAAAAGACTTCTATGTTGGAATTTATTCTGCTGTATAGTATTTATGCACTCTTTAGAGGAAAATATTTCGATAGAATACTGATTTATTATGTTATATAAATGATCTAGAATGGCTTATTGGCAATATTTACGATAAGATAATAAAACACAATTGACTAAAAAGGGACGGTTGCTGGATGTAAATCGAGGATTTCGATGTAACTTATGTGGGTTTTGTTTAGATTTTTCTTTGAAAAGTTATGTAAATTTAAGTGAAAGCTTTCTCTGGATGTTCTATATCTTGGTGATTTATGCTTGCACTCTCTAGTTGTCACATTGTTGTATGTGTTTAAATGATCTCTTCCATATATTTACTTTCTAATCCTAGATCTCATGCATTCATTGGAGGTATTCTGTATCTCTATATGTTGGTGCTTTCTTGTCTTGGTTCTCGTAATGAATAATTTTTCGTTTTCTTGATATTTATTCTTTTTATATTCATGTATGTCCTTATTCAATCAACTATTAACTTCCACATAACTGCTAGTGTTGATCATATAATAACGATGAATTTCAATAAATATGATAATCGCAGTGCTGATTATCAAGATGAGGATACGAATGATATTTGTTCAAATATTGATGCATAGAATATTCCTATGATATGATATAAACGAATCATTAGTATCGATAAATATCGCAATGTGTGACGAACAGTAAGATAAAGTAATAAATAGATTATTTTTATATTTAATTTAAAAAAAAATTAATATTTGTTCTTTTTATATGAAAGAATGTATTTTATAATGAAAAAAATATTTATGTCGTTAGTGTTCATTTTATTATATAAATAATAATATAAGGAAATATTTTGTTATTTTTCAATTGGTTACAAAAAATAAACCAATGAATATACTTGGATAGAATTTTTATTGCTTTTTCATTTTTATTTTTATATATAATAAATATAATATTCTATATAAATTATTTAAATAATTTTTTTAAAATGAAAAATGTTTTAGATAGTTAAAATAATGAATAATGATAGAATGAATTCAATAAAAGAAAACCTTAGACAACATATGCAAGCAACTGATGAAGAATTGGAATATTTTGAAAGATTATTAAAAATTCAAAAAGAAAAAATGAATAATGAAAGAGCTAGTGGTCGTCAACCATCTATTGTTATTGATGATTTTCTTTATCTTGGAGATTTAGGTCATGCTATTGATATGGAATTACTTTTGGATCTTAAAATTCAACATATAATAAACATGTGTGATTGCCCATTAGATAAAGAAATTAGTGAAATTTTTGATGTTTTATGGATTCAAAAATTAGAAGATAGTTTACAAGGAAATATTAGACAATATTTTGATAAAACTAATCAATTTTTATTTGAATGTAACGAAAAAAATGAAAAAGTCTTAGTTCATTGTCAAGCTGGAATATCTCGATCATCTTCAATTGTTCTTGCATATTTAATCAAGTATTATTTATTTTAAAAATAAATTTATTTCTATTGAGTTTGTTTTTTTTTGATAGATATCATAATCTTACTTTAGAAGATGCTTATATACGTTTACTTAATCGACGACCTATTGCAGCTCCTAATCATGGTTTTCTTATACAATTAATACGATATGAAAAAGAAGTAAGAAATAAAGATCAACAAAAAACTATTGATAATAAAAACATATCAGAAGAGCATATTGACGAACTTCCTAAGAATACAAATACATTTTAGAAAAAATGAAAAGATTTTTTTCTTTATTTAATTCTTTGTAATTTTTTGAAATAAAGTAATTTATTTTCTTTAATTATTTATGATAAAATAAAATATCTTCAATATAAAAATAATATCTATTTTAGATTGAATAGAGATTTTCAGATAACATTATACACTCTCGTTAAATTTAATCTATAAATGCATTTTTTCTGATGATGTCTATTAGACTCTATTCGGTTTTAAGGGTATGATGGCTACTCACTTCGGTATATGACATTTTGTTCCTTTTCAATGCGTCCCAATTTTATTTTATCTCCTTATATTTCATTCCATTGACAATTTACTTCAAAATTCTACTTGAGTCAATTTATAAGTATTTGAAAAGAACCTTCGACTATATCATTGTTATGCCTAGTGAATAATGACGAGTTGAAACGATCAATAAAGAATCATATTGGACTTCTTCCTTCATATTCGTTTATGTTATACTAGATATTGTCTAATATACCCATATATATATATAGATGTGTCCATGTTTCTCTTTCATTCGTTCGCTAGTTCTCCTACAAGTTCTGTTTCATTCTTTTTCCTTTTTCTATGGTATTCGTTCTTCTCTCTATATCGTATCAAGTATTGTACGAATAAACCGAACCTACTCACACAATCTAGATTCGAGATTGAAATTGAACGTGTTCGTGCAGGTGAAAAAGCAAAGAAAAGAGAAGAATTTATGCAAATCTTGATGTACGGTTGAAAAGAATTGTGATGTTGATAATATCGGGGAATATTTAATTCCAATTGTTATGAACTTGAAAATAGGTACTTGATCATTTTAAATAAATTTATTTAATACTGCTATACTGTAAATGAATAACTATAGTTGGAGGTTTAACTTGAGTAAAATGAATTAATAAGAAAGTAATTAATTAAGGAAGGATGTATATTTTTTGAATTAGTTTCTAACTGCTTATTTAGTTGTAAGAGCATTTTTTTCATTTGTAATCTATTAACTAAAAGTATCCTCCACCTCGGATCTTAGTACTTTTGAGAAGTAGGCATCTGAAAATTTTTATACAAATAGTGATCTTCCTGATTGATATTGCCAGTTATGTTCGTGAATATATGTGGATTTAAATGTTTTAGATCTTATTCCGACAAAGTTAGGAGAATCAGCATCCTTGGTCTTAGTACTAGTTTATAAAAAAATGATTTTAGATTTTATTCTTATTGAAATCATAACAGATCTTGAATACTTGTTTTTCGATAGATTTCGTCGATCAATGTTATTTTTTGATCAGTTCTCAAAAATTTTTCGCTAAATAGTATCATTTCTAAGTTAATTTACTTAAAAAGTTTAGATGCTGGTTTCATCTTTTAATCGCGCTCAGGAAAGTTATGTGTTTTGCTTATGAGAATAATTTTCCACTGCTTAGTCATACCATCTTTATGACATATTTCATTTGGTACAATCAAATGGAATATGAAACTACGCTAAATACTTAATGGACATGTGAATACGTCAATTAGAAAAAACATTTCGAATTTTATTGAGAAATGACAGCGATATAGTCCAAATATTGAACACTGAAATATCGAGAATCCTAAAATGGTTACAGCATAATTTCTTTTGCGAATATCTCTGCACACACAATAAAAAAGAATGCTACTTTCTAGCGAATTTAATACGATAAAAATGTTTCAAAGACTTCTATATTTTGCATTTATCTCAAGTTAAAAAATGACAACATTTTCATTTTTTTTCTTAGCACTGACTCTTATTATATTTCATATTCAAGGATTTTTCGAATTGAAATGATGTATAAATATAGTATTTAATCTCTACTATCCAAACGTATCTAAAACAAATAATAAATATTAAAAAAATCGAAGATATGATTTATAGATGAGAACGTAATTGTTTATTCTCGTCTATCATCTCTCGGACAAAATTTATCACAGTTTCAGGTTGTTCCATTGGAAATGAATGATTTGCATCTTTTAATAGTGTATCTCGTCCTTTTTTGAACCATTTAGCAAGATCAGATGCTGTTTGAGGCATTGGAATTTTTACTGATAATTCAGATTTTTCTGCTCGAACAACATGGATTGGTATGTTATGAATAAATTTTGAATCTTTAATAATTTGAAAAATATTCGAATCTAAATCCATACTTATTCGATAAAGATGCCATGCTAATTCCGTCGTACATTGAAGCTTAAAATTGTCATCAAGTCCATAGGTACAATAATCACGAAGAATATCTTTTGACCAATTAGACAATCGACCAGGTTTTTCCATGCTGGATATCATAGCTTCAATAGAAGGCCATTGATCATTCCGAGAAACTGCGCGTTCAATTTTTTTTAAATCGATATCTGCTTTTACATAGGTGGATAAAGAATATATACCAGGATCTAATAAAAGTAATGATTGAAAAAGTTGTTTAGATGCTATTGCAGCAGCATAAACTAATGCATGTCCACCTAATGAATGGCCAATACCAATAAGGTTATTTTTTGATAAATCAAGCATTTTGATAAATTGCAAAACATCTCCGCCAAACCATGGAAATGGATATGGAGGACGATGTTTTTGGGATCGACCATGACCACGAAAATCAAGAGAAATAACATGAAAACCAGATAATGCTTCATTAATAATACGATCATAACATCGACCATGTAGCGAACCACCATGACAAATAAGTATCGTTGGTTGATGACCTTTCCATTCCCAATAATGAAGTTGAAGTGGTCCTTCAGTAATTTCACCATTCTCTTGAACAATAGGACGATTAGGTAAAGTAATATAATTACTAGTAGGAGTTGAAGACATCATTCATCGAAAAATGTGACAAATAGGAAAAAAATATTTGATCTAGAAAAAAAAGAAACGTTTTTAAAGATTCAAATTTTTTCTTTAAAAGTTTCTCAAATAAAATCAATCACTTCAGAATGTTCGATTAGAAATAAATTTTTGATATTTATTAATTCTGTATTTCATTTTTTTTCTGAACCGTTTGATAAGATTAAATGTTACGAGAAATAATTATTCTGAGTAAACTGTTGTAACGAATATAGATGATTCTCATTTTTCCATTGATTTTTTCGCTGTAAAATATATTCAAATTCACCATTAATAATTAAATAATCTATAAAATAAAAAACATCTTCACCGAAAGATCGCGTTTTATAAGGAGAAAGATATTTTTGTGATCGATCATGAAGCCTACCACTATGACAAATAAACGCTGTTGATTGATGATTTATTCATTGTCAATAATGAGGTTGAAGTAAATCATCAGTAATTTCACCGATCTGAGTCCAACGTTGAATACAAATAAGTGAAAAATAATATCCTACATTAATAAAGTTACATTCAAATTGAAATAGGAAAATTTTACTTAAGGTATTATCAGTACCCATCTGTGTAGAAGAATTTCTGTAAGTCAGATTTGACACCAAACAACTAGATGATCTCTATTTATAACTAACAGTTTTGACTTCAATCTTGTTTGCTGATTGTATAATCAAAATTTTTTTTTTATCATTTCAAAATAATTTGACTGCGATGATAACTATTTTACTATTTAGTCCTAATAAAAAAAAGAATATAATATAAAATTCATTTGCTTACACATTTACATATCATATCTTCTTGTATACAGACAGAGAGATGTCACTAAGCATCAATTCAATCAAGATTTATTAAGTCAACTGGTCCGTGTCCCTGTATGCGTCACAAGATTTAGTAATTTTAGTATTGACATAGATGCTATAATAAGTACTGAAGACGGAATATGATCTATGACAGGCTAAAACTCAAAAAGGGTAAATATGGTCGCGTTAAATTTTGCCGTTTGTGTTTAATATGATGTATTAAGCGATTAAAAATTGAAGTAAAAATTCCTTCTCTATTCTTTCATGAACTCGATCGATTGAAATCAATTTCTATAAGGTGACTTTTCCCTCTTCAGCTAAAACTCTGATTAAGTGACACAATTGAAAGTCAACACATAGATCTTTCAATCTGGAATCACCTATCTCCTTCAGATTAATAGGTACCGTTATTGAAATCCAAAAATTTCAAAAATAGTAAAAATCTATCTCTAGGCGACATTTAATAAATCAAATCAGCTTCGCTGTATACCGTATGAAAATCTGCAAATAACTTTTCATCTATTTGTGAATCTATACAAGAGCATGCATTTCTGCATTTTCAAGTAAAAGCGATTCTTTATTTCATCATAAATTAACTATCGATTCGATTGTCCTGTTTTTTCATTTTGATCCATTCGACAGATGAAATACTGTTGCAACCCATAAATAACTTTTGCAGTGTCTATCAGATCGGAAAAAAGACAGTCCAGCAGTCATAAAGTGAGAGAAAAGTATATCTGTTACTCTGTTACGTGCAAGATTCTTAGCAAGAAGTTGTGCTCCTCTATTACCGATTTTATTCCCTTGTAGATCAAGTAAGGTGAGTGTCTATACAAAAGAAAACAAGTATCAAAGAGGTAAAGTAAGGAGTAGACCAGTTACCTTATTTTGTCGGAGAGCTTCAGCGAGATGTTCTGCTCCTATATCACTGATTAGATTCTCGCCGAGATCGAGTGAAGTCAGCACCTGTGTCAAAGATACTAGATGTCGCAGAGTTAGAGAGAAAACCAATTACTTTGTTCAGTTGAAGAGCTTTGGCAATATGTTGAGCTCCACTTTCGCCGATTTTGTTCTGTTGTAAATTCAATGAAGCTAGTGTCTATACAATAGATACCAAAAAGCGAAGAGTCTAAAAGAAGAGTAGATCGATTACCTTATTTTGCTCGAGGGCTTTAGCGAGATATTGTGCTCCAGTATCGTTAATCTGATTTTGACTGATATTGAGTACGATCAGTGTCTAAAGGAAAGTACTATGTATCGAGAAACCAAAGACAAGATTAGATCCGTTACTTTGTTATTTTTAAGTGCCTCTGCAAGATGTTGTGCTCCAACATCTCCAATTTGATTCAAACAAAGATTGAGTGTGGTCAATGCCTGTATAAACGAAATAAGTTGTTCAAATGATACAGATAACTTCAGATTCATTACTGTATTTTGTTGGAGAGCCTCGCCGAGATATTGTGCTCCAACATCATCGATTTGATTTCTGTCGAGATAAAGCGTCAACAGTGTCTGTGAAAAAGAGAGAATGTTTTGAGAAGACAGAAAAGATTAGATCAATTACTTTGTTACTTGGAAGAGCACCAGCGATATGTTGTACACCGCTGTCGTATATTTGATTCGTTGATAGTAATAACGTCACCAATCCCTGTGTGAAAGAAACTAAATATCGAAGACACGAAGAGAAGAGCGGATTAGTTACTTGATTCAGTTGGAGTGCTCCGCCAAGATATTGTACTCCTACATCAGTAATTTGATTGTTACTGAGATTGAGTGAAGTCAGTGTCTGTATGAAGATATTAGGTGTCGAGAAGTGAGAGAGCAGACACATTACCTTGTCTTGTCGAAGAAATTCGACAAAATATCGTGTCCCTTGATTGTCGATGTTTTTGTACGCGAGAGAAAGTGCAATAGGAATCTATATTTAGTTACAGTAAAAGTAATTTTTTAAAGAAATGTTAATGATGATACCTGATCTTCATTTGTAGATACTTCTTTATGAATAGGCCGTCTAGTGAAATGATATACAGGATCATTTGATGATAATTCGCATCTAACCAATTGTCCATTATCTGTTGTAATGCTCGTAGTCATATATAACCAGACTGTCTCTAATTTAGGCACATAAGCGCAACTAACAAACCAACGTTTGCTCATAAGCCAAAATGGTGTTTGAAAAGGAATAATCAGTTTATGCGGAATCAGATTCATATCTTTTTTAGCGTCGATATTAAAGAAGAATTCAAGTTTCTTTAATGAAGGTAGTTTGGTTGTAATCAAATTTTTCCAATAATAGCCATCGCACAAAGCACTGTAATCTCTTTTCTGTCCATTAGCTATTTTTAAATGAAGGATGGAAGGTGTTACGGAAAGAATCGATTCAAGGTGTTTTGTAGAAAGACTGTACTGCATGATTGCTAGTGATTTCAATTCGGCTTTAATTGTCATACCAGATTTTGAAACAACCAATTCGCTATCATTCTGCATCTTGCAGTCGTTCATTTGAAATGTTCGAAGATGAGGTAAATGATGTAGGATGAAAATATAATCATTAAATGTACAAGTACCTGTTGTAAAATGCTCTAATCTATAACCAACTGGCCACGTTATGCTTTGTGAAGTATAGTTCATATTATGTAATCGCAGTACTACCAGTTGATACTTACTAATCATCGATGAAATAATAGACGATATTCTAGTATGATCAATTGAAGACGAATTTAATGAAAATGAAGTGAGCGAATGTGACATCACGTTTTGAGTAAAGTTCTCCAGTTGTTGTTCATTTATAGAATGAAGAGTCAATGAATGAAGTCGACTAAATTGGCGAATGTCAAAAAGTGACTCGAATAAATGGAAACCATTCAAAAAAGAATCATCCTCCCAATATATTATTGAAGTGACGCTTTCCAGATGGACCAGATGATGAATAGCTCGATAATCACACTTTGAATTTAAATTGAACTCGAGTTGAAATCGATCATAAGAATCAATACAATAATACAAATGTCTACAGACTGGACGAATTGAGAAAAGCAATGTTTGAATATTGAAATGGTCAAAGATACGATGTATCAATTCAGTAGGTAATTGAAGTAGATTTGCTTCTGTCATTGTGTTTAATTTTTATTGGTTAGAAATCTTGATTTTATTCTCTACAAATAAGTTAAATTTTCACTAAAATTTATGTTGCATCGACAAAGATATAAATCATGCAATATTATTCTGGGTTAGTTGAAATAAGCATCGACTAAGGCTTATAAGCACTGGGTAATGAAGATTTTAGTCGTATTAATGCTTTCCTACTCGGAAATCAGTAGTTGAAATAATTAGAACTTTGTTCTTCTCTTTGTTTTTGCAGTAGATTAAATCTGACTGAGTAGAGTCTTTAATAAAAAAATAATCGATCACATACGTACTGATGTATAGTTACGGTGATTTTTTTTGCATTTTAATCACTAACTATGCCTATACGAAATATATATACGATTTTCTAATAGGAATGGCAAAGAAGTAAGTCGTATTTAGTTCACCCAATTAGCTAGCCTACTTTGGGCATATTCGACGTCGATATCATAAACGAAAACAAAACCTTCATATCGTGATTTTGACTTCTTATCATTGCAGCCTTCTCTAGCACTTCAATGATATTGATATAAGAGATAATGTCACTATACTGTGCATACAGATGTATCGTTACTAATATTCGTTTGTTAATTAATGATGAAATAGTTGTCGATGTATGATATACTTTTTGATAGAAATATATATTTGTTCTTTACTCTCGCATATCCAAACCTAACCATATATAATTATCGATGTATTAAATGATTAGTTGTACTCGTTAAAGTTGTCACCAAATTCTAACATGATATAATAATAAAAAGCTTAGTCAAATTTGAACGATCACTTCAGCATAAAATAAAATTGTTTGTTTTCGAAATTTTTCAAAGAATGAAGAAAAATACTTTTTTAATTATTCTTCATCAAAATGTAAATATGATGATTAGTTCTATGCTATTTTATTTAAACATAAATATTCAATTTGTTTTAATAAACTTGACTTTATCCTACATGTAAGCTTTATCGATAATCAAGATTTCGATTATTTGCATCGAATTCAAAATCATTGATATTTTTTTAAATCCAGATGAAGAAAAATTAGAACTATATACGATTTGTATAAAAACATAAGTAATAAGAATGAAAGTCAATAAAATCAACATCTAGTAGATAATGAAAAAAAAATGAAATTCTTTTCTATTCTTAACAGGTCGTCGATAGATATAACTACAAATAGCATTTGTGTTAGTACACTAGTCTAATCATTGTAAGTAAATATTATACGCAGCATACTATATCATATACTCAACTGTACGCATCTGTCCATAATTATACTATACAAATGTTTCCTGAAGCTACAAGAATACAATACTCTTATAAATATACAAATAAGATAAAGTGTTTTATTATTCATTGTATATACGAGTATATTGGTTGTAAATTGCGTATTATTGAAATATGCAAGAGAAACTATAGATAATTTACTCACCATATCTTTCATGTTATTGCGAAAAAAGAAGAAAAATATATGCAGGTTGATTACATAAATGTTTGGTTGAGTTATGAATCATCTCATTGTTTGTGTTTGAGATAGCATTGATTCATACTGAAGAACAGAATATATTTACTCACATTTACATAATTTTTCTAACATATGGAATATTTTTATTAAATTTTAGTAATAATCAAGATTAGCAAGAAGTTTTTTCTCTATTCTGTCCGAATCATTCATTTAAAAAAAAACACGTCAAGCCCGTCTGCACTAGATTGAAAAATTTTTATTCAAAAAAAACTCGTTCATAGTAAATTGTAGGTTCGTATTTTTCGATATCTATTATTAAAGATAAATACAGAAGTGAACTAAATATTTTTAGATAAAACAAGGGAATTGATTAGATTGTCTTTTTAAATGTATGCTCAGAATTTTTATGAAACTTATACGTCAGGAGTTTTGAACGAAACTTTGAAAAATCTGAAAATTTTATAGAAAAACAGATACACTGGCACAAACAGAGAAGGAAAATTTGATTTTATCATTTGTAGAATTGATTTCTTACTACTTTTCTTTGCACTTATTTTCATTATAAACTAAGTAGTGCTGGTAAAATGATGTCTCCGATCAAAGTTTATTTGTTGAACCATTAACTAACAAAGGAACCTATCCAACTGTCGGAACGTTTTTGAGTTGGGACTTAGTGTATCTTGTGGACCTTGATGAGTTATGTTTATGGTAAAAAGAGTTTGCGTCCATGAGTTGTTTCTGGCGAGATATCGAGGTTTTCATGAATTTCCTCTATAGGACCCTACTTTTCCAGCACAACCTTATTATCGAATTTTTGCTCAATTAGACTAGCTTGCAAAAAGATTTCAGAAGTTTTCGACAAAGCCTCTTCGAAATATGAAGATTTCAAAGAATGCATGCTGTATATACTATTTATAGAAAAAAGCCTATATCTTGCCATCTTCATATCACGAAGTGATATTTTCGAAAACTTCTGAAATTTTTTTACAAGCTAGTCTAGTTGAGCAAAAATTCGAGAATAAGGTTGTGTTGGAAAAGTAGGGTCCTATAGGGAAAATTCATTTAAACCTCGATATCTCGCCAGAAACAAGCCATGCGCACGAACTCTTTTTATTATAAACATAATTTATCAAAATCTATAAGATACACTGAATCCTGACTCAAAAACGTTCCGGCAGTTGCATAAGTTCCCTCGTCAAAATAATATCATACAGAAGAAATAGAAGATTCTGCCCTGTTGTAGTATTATGAGTTGAATGAAGTCAGACAGCGTTGATACTCTTGAAAAGAGCAAAAAAAGATAATTCGAATTACTGATTAAATCGGATAAGCAAGATTGCTTCTCTTATTATAGTTTTATGAGGTCTATCATTCATTAATTAGAACCTCGCAGAGGTAAAATATCACCCTCACTCTCAAGATTGATATATATTATTTACTAATTAATTTAAAAACAACATCAACAAAAAATTAAATAACAGTCGAACTCATACACTTTTTTCTATTTTAATGTTGAAAACATCTAATTTTATTTGTTCGATTCTACAGAATTATTATATGTTATATACTAAGAAAATATAGTTTATCATTATTGAGGAAACACAACGTGGTCATGACACAAAATTAAAACAAACTAAAATACGTCTAATCAATTTAAAACTATAGACGCAGAGGCTTTTTTCACTGTTCTGTAAAGAAAAAGAAAATATTGACGTACCAATTCAATAAAAACATCCGATATTATTTGTTCTGTCATCAAATATACTTTCTTTTTTTTGGATTGATGACGTCATTGAAAAAAAGGAAAAAAAAACAGTCACTTCAACTCATGTTTTGACACAAAAAAAATCTTACTCATGATTATATTTACGATATTTACTTTCACTTTACATTTCTGTGAAAGAGTATTACAACCGACAATATGGACTCACATAAATGTCCAATCTCCAAAAAAATATTTGAGGATCCCGTTATAGCTGATGATGGTTATACATATGAACGAAGAGCAATAGAAGATTATATAAAACAACATGGAATAAGCCCACTTACAGCACAATCAATGAGTATTGATACATTGAAAACAAATCATACAGTAAAGAAAATAATTGATGAATCTAAATCACATTCAAATTCTCAATACCAATTTGAATTAGATGTTGATATAAGAAAAATTCAACCAAGACCATTATTTCAAGCATTTGGAAAATCAATTTATAAAATCGAATGGATTAATCGTAACGGACCAGATATTATTCTATTAAAAATTGATGGAGCTAAAGCTAATCAAGAAGCATCATTCTATGTTCAACTTAGTTGCCATCCATATATTGTTCGAACATATGGTTTTGTTAAAAATAATCAACGTGCAATTATGCTTTTACAAGAATATGCTTCACAAGGTGATCTTTCAGAATTATTACAAGAAAATCAATTTAAACCTAATGAAAGAGTTCTATTAAAAATATTTGAACAAATATGTGATGCTATGATATGTCTCACTGATAATAATATTGTTCATGGTGATTTAGCATGTCGAAATGTTCTTGTTTTTCAATCTGATATAAATGATCCAAAAAAAAATTTAGTTAAATTAACAGATTTTGGTTTAACACAAGAAAGTAAACTTTATTCAATAATCAATAGTGCAGCATCAACTATTATGACTATTATTCCTATACGATATGCTGCTCCAGAAATTCTTCTAAATTCTAATAAAAAAAATTATTCGGAAAAATCAGATATTTATTCAATGGGTGTTTTAATGTGGGAAGCTTGTTCTTATGGTGAATTACCATATTCTCATGTAGATAATGATAATGATGTTCGACAAATGAAATTAAATAATGAAAGATTATCACGACCATCATTATGTAGTGATGAATTATGGAATATTATTAATGAATGTTGGCATTTAGATCCACAAAATCGTCCAGATTTTCAAACATTAAAACAATCAATATTAACTTTAGAATTTCAAGAAACACCAAAACCAAAGTAGATAAAATGAAATAATTAATAATTAATATTTTTTTATACTTAAGATCAACAATCATCTCCAAAGAAGAACCTATTGTAAGTACAATTTATTTCATTAAATTAATTTTATTTATATTTTTTTGATTTAGAAATCTACAATTACACATTCTCCAATAGAAATAAAAAAATATATGAGGTAATTTTAAATAAATAAGAATCTATATAAAATTAATAAATAAATATTTTAAGTTGTAATAATATGAATCAAATATCAGATTTATTGACACCAGTATCTTCATTAAAAATCAGTCCAAAAGTTGATCAATCTAAGTTCGTAAAATTTTTTTTTTAATTTATCTATTAAATATAATTAATTTATGTTTATTTTAGATGTACACAAATCAATGAGAATAAATCAAAAACAATGTTTTTATGTGAATGTGGAAAACAATATACAAGTCAATTAAATCTTGATCAACATAAAGTAAATAACAATGTTTTGTCCTATTCTTTTTGATATTGATCTTTATTTTCATAGATAAAAGATTGTCGAAATCGATTTATTTCGTGTACATTTTGTGATGAAAAATTATCATCATCTGATGCCATGCATGATCATTTAGAAATATGTGGAAATAAAAGAGAATCTTGCCCAAATTGTAATAAATTAATACGACGAGCTATTCTTTCTTATCATTTTTATAATAATTGTATTAATTTAAATGAAAATGATATTTTTATTGAACAACATAGTAATTCATTACAAACGAATCTAAATAATAATAATAATCAAGAGAAAAAATCTATTCCAAATTGGTTATTAAAGCAACAAGAAAAAAAACTAGCGTTAGTGACATGTGATGATTGTCATAATCAATTTTTACAAAAGGATTATATAAATCATAAGGTATATTGTATAGTATTTTATTTTTTCAAAACACTTTTTATATTATAGGACATCTGTTCTAAAGACAACATGTGCTTACAACCGTCGACTCAGAAGCATCAAAGTATTCTTATTGCTTTTTTTTTTCTTATAGTGTTGTACTTTTTTTTTGGCAGTATCATCCACCAATGATCAAGATAATACTGATCATACAGTTCGTGTAATCTGTGATTTATGTAAAGAATCAATTAGTTTACTTCAATTTTTATCTCATAAAGTAAAGATATTTATTAATCAGTATATTTTTTATGTGTTTGTTTTTTTAATAGAAAAATTGTCCTAAACGAAAAACATCTTGAACAAAAGCGAAGATAATAGTTGGTTTTTAACGATTAGTATCTACTGGTTTGGTACTCTGTTCATAATAATAAAGCAGAAATGTTCATATTGTATAGGGTTTGAGTTAAGCGATCAATGTAACATTTAACTGTTTCTTTTTATTAAAAAACAACAACAACAACTATCTTTTCTGCATTGCTTTTTTACCGAGAATTTTAAGTTGTCCTTTGTGTTACTAAATGTAAACTAATTGTTGGACAATTACAATGACACCAAATTGAGATTGCAGTAATAGCTGAAGTCAATATATCGGACTTTGATGTTTGTGTAGTGGATGGATAAACATTTGTCTACTCCGGAGTATCGGCATGAGAACCACTTACGACGCAGCTGCATGTCTTGATTCAAAAGCATCTTGTGCTTGGAGAAATATTGATTCTACTTGAGAAAAGTCAATTCGAGGATTATTAGTCATTTTTTAAGGTTTTTCCCTGTTCTAAAAGAAAGAATTATACGGCGTTTAAATACGTCTGTTAAAGTGCTTAATGTTCGGCCTGTAGTTTTGCCCAATAATTAATACAAATAACTGTGAATATTTCCTAAATTCAGTGACCAAAGGTTTTCGGGATTGAGGAATCGATTGATGTCATTAGTTTTTGAAGTTTTATTGAAGGCAATCAAGGTCGAAGAGCCTGAATTTGACTTCGTTTTGTTTTAATTGTATAAATCGTTTATTTGTAATTTAGAAACATGATTTCTACGAGAAAGAGCTGAGCGAGTTTTCAGACGAGCACTACTTGTTAATTAATGATAAACTAATGTGTCATTGTTTCTTATAAAATTTGGCTCATCATTATCAAGCATGAAAACTGCGAATGTGAAGCCAATGAAAGGTTTTTTTAAATGAATTCCTTGTTGATTACACAACGCCAGGCCTTTGGGTAATATTTATACATAGATATGTGGAAAGCAAAGTGGCCGCTTGAAGTCTACTTTTTGAGTCTTTATAGAGATCAAATGTAAACTAAGATTTAAAATAGACGAAGATCTTTTCTAGGCGACAGCTTAATATGCTCTATTTTTAGCAATTTTTAAATGGTCCTCTTTTTTTTAAGTTTCTTCTTGATGAAGGTATTAACAAATACTCAGGAAATTTTCGAGAGGAATTCTAACAAGATACATTTTTTCGCTTTAAACCTGGAGTAATATTAAACGATCTAGTGGCGTGAAATGTGAACCCGGCTAGCCATGAGTGGCAACAGAACAATTAGACGTTGACTAAGAAGGTTTATTGTAAGTATAATAAATGAAAGTTGAGACACCTCTGAGAAAGTGTCAAATGATTCGATTCTCGAACCAAAATGACTCCATATTAGATATTTGACATAGGAGAGCGTATTCAGTAAAGGATTTGTGAATGCTAGCAGGGCGTTATTTGCTTATTGTGTCATCCTAGCAATTTTAAGAAACTGTTTGAAATTCTATAGTTTTGAAAAAGATATCTTTTTTTCCAAATTGTTATGGTTTAGGATAATCACCACTTTGTTATGCTACTGAGCTCTCTAAACAAACGGAAACATCTAAACAACATCTAGTTATATAGAAATAAATATCGAACTTAAAAATTCATAAATGCTTGTCTTTCCGTTTGGTTCAGATAAGCTGGAATTCAGAATTAAAAAATATAGCATCACAAACAATTGAATATTGTCAAATGCTGTAATAAACTTGGTCAAACTTAATCAAAGACAAGGAAATGAAAATTCGAGGTCTGATTTTGATGATCATGCAACATTTAAACGTCTAGCAAATCATTTAAGGGTATTCGCTCTTGAAAAATCCATAGTGTGGAAAGGCTGTCAATATTTTCATAACATCTATTTTTTCATTCTTCCAACATATTAAAGCTTCTTTAACCAGATTATTTTCAAAACGGTAGAATTCGCGAATATTTCATATTACAACTGACTTAAACTCTTTAAATTCGATCATTTTTTTTTCAAAAATATGAGTTATACTGTTGTGATTGATTGTTTATTGATCAAGTCCAAGACTAACCATGTTCGATTAGCTCTACGAGATCAAAAGGACTATAATATATAATATAATCAAAATTGACATTATATTCAATGATAATGATGCTACATTTTCTTTCAGAAAAGGATCAGCAAATTCATCGAATGAGCACTGCTTGTGAATAAAGCTCGTTTTAATTGATGTATTTTGGTTTTGATGCGTAGATCCTACCAATATTTTGATTCAACTTTCGCAGGTAAGACTACCAGAGTCGCCAGATGTAACGAGATATCTTCTTTCGTGTTTCCTTCACTTTCTCTATTTTCTACTCTTCATCTTGTGTCCTCATTCTCCGTCTGCGGAGAGATGAAAGTAAAGAGAGAGAAGGCAGTAACATACAAATGATGGTGACACGCTCGGAAGAGAGATGGATTGTGATAGATCACAATGGAGAAATATGATATAATAGGTTTTTCAGAGATAAATTTTCTCTACAAAGCTCTAAAGTCGACTATGACTTACAGCTGAATTTTTGATCAGACAATGGGATATATATATACGTTTATAGAAAAAGACTTTCTCTATCCAATGGTGTATGTATTATCAGATTCTGTTACGTACCGTGACAGAAAATCTGTATACAAAATATGGAGTGTATGCCTATTACCGAGTCAAAGGTCAACATTTGGATTGATCTTCAAGAACATGCGCGTGGATGAAGTTATGGTTTTATTGAAGATCATCAAGTAACAGTCACAACCGTCCATACCTGTCTACCACATCTTAACTTTTGACCTTTGTCTCAGTAGCAGATATCCACTCAACATTATATGTGTGGATTATATGAATAACTGAGTATATTTCAGCATCATTTCTTACTTTAAAACATAGAATCTGAATTATAGATGATTTCTGATGGTTTCTTGAATCCGTCTATCATAGTAGGGAACAGCCTCTAAATCGGCTTTTTCACACCCTATGGTGATCCAAAGATCCTGTCTGTCACGGTCAGTGAGGGAAAAAGAGGAACGAGCACAAATTTCTATCTCTATACACTTCAACGCTCTTTTTAACTGTGTTTCACAAAAGAGAGTAATGGAATAAAGACTGCTTAAAGTTACAAAGAAAAACTAGATCAAGATAGGTTTAATTTCTTGTGGATCTATAATGTTAGTGGCAATATTTACAAAGAAAGTTCTTACTATTTAACTAACAAATCTAACGCATGAGTGAGATATTCGGATTTTAAGGTTCTTACGCAGTCTGTAGAATGGCCACAATGCTAAAATTTTGATCGAGTTTATCTTCATTTTTTTATAATGGTTGAATAGAGCTTGTCGAGTGGAGTTTATAACACTTAGGAAAATGTCCAAATTACCATTATTCTATAGTCTAGAGAGAATTGGATTCAAAAAACTGAGCTTCTTAGAAGTTTTTTAAATTTTTATTTGAGAATTTTAAACACATTTTTTCGTATGCAACTCAACGAGCTTTATTCAATTATCGTAAAATAGAAAAATAAATTTGGTCGAAATTTTTCACGATGAATATCTAACATCCCATGTAAATACTTTAAAATTCGAATATCTCGCTCACTGCACTCTAGTAACCGCTCATATTTTAAATTTGTTAGTTTAGCAGTAAGAACTTTTGTCTATCCCGAATATGTCTAAACTTTTTAATGGACAACACAGACACCTTCATTGCAAGATATATGTGATAAAAACTGAATAATAAAGAGTATATTTTATGAAATAGATTGTACAATCTATATGGTAAGAATAACTGAATGTATTTTTAGGAAAAATATTAAGAAATATTCTTTTATTATTATTTATTTTCATTTAAATTGATGTATAAAATTGAAAAATGAATGTTGTTTTGAAAATAATATTTGCTTACATATATGTATTTGTCCAATATGTTAAAACAATGATTGTTCTGTTCTTTTTTTTTCTTCTAACTATTATTGAAAAAACAATCATCAATAGCATCAATAAAAAGAACTAATGGTAAAATTGTTCGTGTCCTTGATTCTATTAAAAATAAAATGTAACCATTGATACCTATAAAATGAAAAACAAAATAATAAGTACATAAAGACATGAATTTATTTTCAGTTGTTGATGTATTTTATATTCCAATAGTGTGAAGAAAAGAAATGACTGTAGAAGAAATACCATTAGAATTTGAAGAAAGAAGTCGTTCAATACGATATCATGAAAATCGTCGTGTATGTGAAAAAGGAAATTATGAAACATATGGCTACAGTCGAGGAAATCAATCTTATTCACATGGAATTCATCATATACGAATGAGAATTGAAAAAATTGAGTAAGTATTCATTTTTAATTTATTATTAAATAAAAAAATGAAAAAAACAATTCTTTTAGTTCATCAAATTGGAAAAATATTCAATGGTCTCCATGGATATTTGTTGGAATATGTTCAATCACAGATAAATCAGCATATGGTGATGTTAGATATCATAAATTACGTTCAGCTTATGGTTGGTCAACTAATGGAGATGTTTGGAATAATGGAATGGGAAAAAGAATTCATTGGTCTGGTACACCAATTGAAAATGATGTACTTAAATTAACTATTGACTGTGATCAAAAAACATTAACTTTATTTAATGAAAGAACACATGAAAAAACAAAAGATATTCATATTGATTTAGAAGATAAAACACAATTTCCATGGTGTCTTTATATTGTGATGGCTAATCAAGGTTATAGAGTTCGTTTATTATGATTTTCCATTTTTATTAAAAAGCAAAAAAAAATTTTTTTTTTCACAATTTAAATTATTATAAAAATTAAAATATATAATGAACGTATCACATGAATATGAAAACAATTTCATAAAATTTAAACTGAAAATATATCGTTATATATATAAGTCACTCTCAAGTAGTTAATGAAGAAAAATAAGAGAAATATTTTTGTCTATTTATGATTTAGTTATGAATAGAAAAACAATAATAAGAATAATAAATATGATTATATAATGCATCCAAATTGACAATAAATACAAATCGGTTTTCTTTAACAATCACACTGTAAACAGTAACGATGTCTACTATGCATACTGCTAATTGTTGTTTGTTGTATTTTTTAATTGAATATAACTTATTGATGTAGGAATTTTTGAAAGTATCATCAAACAAAGACATATCGAATCAATATCTTTTAAATAATAAAAATGGGGAAAAGATTTAGTCGATGCATATTTTTCTTTCATATTGTGATGAATTACATATCATTAAGTAAACACTTGTGAGCATTTAGTTATATTAAATAAGAATAAAATGGTTCGTTTTATTTGGACATATGAATGACATTTTCTTTAATTTGACAACAACAATACATGTTGTAGGAATATTATTTCTCTTTATTTTTCCATCAAATTTTATCTCATGACTTTTTGTAAAAAATTATTTAATATTATGCAAACGCCTTTTTTTTAGTTTTTTATATGATGGGTAGGATAAGAAAAAAAAAAGAACAAGAGTCATTAAACAATTTCTTTTTTGTTTTGTTATTTAGAAGAATTTGTATTTTTTTTTAAAATACATACGAAAGTGAAATGAGAAATTATGATATATATGATGGGACAAAATCAAATATCAACCTTATTGTGATTGTTAGAATGGATGGAAAAATCTCAAAAATAGATATTGTACAAATGTGAAAAATTAGGACAGATGAAAATCAGTTTAGGTAGATAGTCCATCGTCAAATGTTTTACAAATGATGAGATTTTATTTTGTTCTTGAAGAACAGGTCAAAATGTAGTACATGATTGAGCCCTTTTTTAAATTAAATTTCGCTTTTATTAGATATATACATAGATATTTATATTAATCAAACATCTACTTCTTAAGAGTTATTTGAATCATTGTACTTGTAATTCCTTTTCTCTGCTGAAAAGGTAAGTATGCAAAGAAAGACTTTACTCATGTATCGCATCGTGACATGCTTTGAAAAAGCAAAAAAATATTTAAATACTTGGGAAAGTGACCGATGTTAGTTGAGATAATTTGATAATATGTATTTGGTATAAATGAAAACGGCATTGCGATGATCTTCTTCTAATATATATAAATACGAAACACTGAAATATTTCGATAGAGTCATCCTGTAGCGTAATGTAAAAATTTCAATGATGATATATAACTCATCCTTTTCATAAATTTCTAGGATACATCATAACACAGAGATAAAACGTACGATACATATGTTCTACTCAGCAGCGGATCCAGAAAGTTTTCTGAAGTGATGCGGTACCGTTCAAAAACTGCTGCAGGAGAGGTACATTCGCGCCTTCCTTCATTTCTTCTAGATACATCACTAGTTCTACTTGTATCTGACATTATCCATCAGTAGAGTTATGAATGCTCCAAAACCGTGTCAAGTTCAATAGATTTTCGCCATATTTCAAAAACTAGAAGAATCCTCAATTGTCCTCTGGGTCTAGGAAAGTGTTATGGAAAGTTTGGTGGCGCTAGCTATTGCAAGAACTGAATGTATAACGAATAGACAAACAAATAAATATTTTTCTTTATATATAGGGTGTTCAGTAAGTATCTATACAAAGAAAAATTTGAATATCTCCATTACGGCTCGAGCAAACGGGCATTTTTTTTCTACCAAGGATAGAGGCATACTCATACTCCATATTCATACGGACAAGATTAGTGAAAACCTTTGTTAAGTATATTGTTTTTTTTTCTCCTATTTGTGTAAAAGACAGATTTTCTTGTTGAGTTCAATAATGAAATTTAACAAAGATTCTCACTAATCTTGTCTATATGGATTGGGAGTGCCAAGGTGCTTCTATCCTTGGTAAAAAAAAAGTAAGCCCATTTGGTTGAGCCATAATGGATACATTCAAATTCTCCTTTGTATAGTTACTTACTGGACACTTAAATGAATTAAAAGCGACCAGAAGATAAATGATTTGTAGTTCATATATTTTTGACTTGGTTATGTAAGACGTTATTTACATATGGATAAACATCAATACGTTTATAATTTTTAAATGGCAACGAGTTGTTGTCATTTAGCAATATGTTTGTTACACTTTCTTCTTCTCTAAAACTTCGTAATAAGATACAAAATAAACCAATTTCACATTTTTTCTTTCTATGTTAAATATTTAAATGTAGTCATATTAATGATAATATTTTCTTAGCTGAGAGCTGTTATTAATCGAATATTTATTAAATGTATTATTGATTTTTTAATCTTAAATTAAGTTTTGTCATGGGGACATCGAATGATTGGTTAAAACGGAATCAAGAATTTGTTTTTTTTTTCGTTAGATTGAGTGTTTTTTGAAGATCAAGACATCTGGACATTGAATGAGTTAACGATGGTAGATGAAAAAAGTACTGCGTAATAAAAGTTTCTCGAGCAAGGGGTTCGATGATTGGTGGTTGTCTCGAAAAAGGAATCTTTCTATCGCATGCGGTTCTGACATCAATAAACAAGAGATTATAAAAATTCATTAGCTATCAGACTTTAGTAGATTCCTTAAATATAAAAACTGAAATCCATAAATAATACCATTATGCGAGTAAAGCACTTGAAATTAATTATGATATGACTCATACAAGTGATATCGTAGAATATTCAGAAAAGTGAGACATATATACTGTGTGGGTTGTATGGATTAGCGAAATAAGCATACATAGTATGAATGCAAGTACGAGTATCTTTTGTTTGTCACCTTGATCTGCTGAATTATGTTCAAATAATACTTGCAATGAAGAATTAGATCTTACTCGGAGGGTTGATACGCGAATTCAGGAGGAAGATCAAGAAAGGAGTAGTGATATGAGCTAGTGCATCACCCTAAAAGACAAAGTGTTCTATTTTTATCGATCAACATATTGAGTTCAACCTCGATAAGAACTCTCAGATGGTGGTTGTAATTTGTGGTGCTTCTTTATCTAAAGAAAGAATCCTCCAGGGAATTTTCTTCAAAATATTTACAATCCAAACAAAGGCATTCATTATCGAGCACTCGATATTTTTTTGAGAAAAGACGGCCATTAAACTCACTGCAATACATTCTGTTTCACTGTGGTGTTAAGCAAATAAAAACTCTTATCTTTTACTATTTATTCGTTCCTCTATGTGTAAAACGCATTATTTTTTTCTTTTTTTTCCAATTTTGCATATTTATTTCGTGATGCTCGTATGTTTTTTTCATTTTTTACAGTATTTTTTGGACCGTTTACGAACGAGTTGAAAGATAGGATGACGATAACAAACAGAACGAACAGAAAGCGTCGCATAACAGTCTATAGAGGCAGCGATAATGAATCAACATGTCTGCTGTTGCCTAGTTGTCTGTTCTTCCGATACCGTACATCGTGAAACCAACGACACCGTGCCGGTGGAAGAAATCAAATCTTCTGATATCTGAGAGTCAGATGCAAAGAATCACTACGCCATCCACAGCAAAACGCATGATGTTGTAAAGATAATGAATAAATTTTTTCAATATTTGTAAATAGAAGAACAATGCACTTCTATCAAGATGTTGACGAATAGATTCACTAGAAGTCATTCTGATCAAACCGATGGTAGGAACAAAACAGAAAACAACTAATCCACTTCTAACTTTTACTTAAGTAAACAAAAATCTTGCTCACTTGCTCTGACTCATCACAATGGTAAGTATGTTTTGTCGTCAAATAGAGATGTAAACACTTCCATGTTGAAGCTACGCAGACAAAAAAAAAGTAAAATACATGTGCCATTTCATCGGCGAATTATTGATCTTCAAACGGTAGTGACAGAATCGGACAAAGACGTCAGCATTTTTTCCAAGATAAAAAGAAAAAGAGAAAGTTGTAAGAATTTTTTATATTTAAAAGTGGGAAAAATTTAGTCATTCCATTCTCTTCAACCATTTTATTGATTTCAGATGACAACTGCCGATGATGAGATATTACTCAAACAATGTCTGCATGTTATCATAAATTCGGTCAATCAGTGTATTGAAAGCTGGAAAGTCTATAATGAAGAACAACAGCAAGAATTATTGCAACCTCAATCGAATAGGCTAGTAGATATTTCTCAGGAAAATGATACATTGGTGAATGACACATCCAAGATGATATCAGGTGATGATAAAGGCAATGATTTCCTCGATTTAATGACTCGCAAAATCGAAGAGACACTCGAACAAGATCTGCCCAAGTTATCGAAAAAGAGTGAGAGATTCGTACTCGATTTCTTTCATACATATCATTATAAACCGGAGCAAAAGAAATTTCATCCATCACTTCAACTCGACGACTTAAACTCACTAAAACACGATTTAAATGGTTTACTTATGTCCGTGACTGCTTTTGCTGACGCATTTCGTGGTAGATTAGCACCGGTCAAAAAATTCCTCGAAGAATATCCTGAATGGAAGGATAAATCAGGCCTATGGCAAACAACATTAATGTATTCTGCAGCACGTCATAGTCAATTAGATATAATTCGATATCTAATCGAAACTGCATATTGTTCGATCAATGCTCAAAATCAACAACAAAAGAATGATATAACTGAAGTAGCTTCATCCACAGCCCTTCATCATGCTTGTTCACTTGGGCACTTAACTGTGGTAAAATATTTGGTGGAACATGATGCTGATTATTTCATTCGGAATCAGATGGGTCAAACTCCAATCATGGCAGGAAAACACCATGCTGATATCCAACAATATTTTCAAGACTATTTAATCATTAAATATTCGATGGATGCACCCTCAAGTTTACCATATTGTAAATTTTCCGATGATTCAAGAAGACCCATGGCCGACGGTTGGTGGGAATACAAACCTATTCGAGACCCTCAGTGGTACAAATTTTCCAAAGATGGTGCTGCCCAACTTCGCGAAGCTCTATTACCATCCAAAGAATTTCAAGAACAAATTTTTCTATCATCGGGAAAAAATTTTCTTTATTATATTTCCATGGTAGATTTCTTTCGATCAGGAAATTATGCCGAAGATCCAGAAGGCAAAGTTGCTTGGGTTCGCTATCGTGGATCGAGTACTTTCAGTTTCGATTGTCATGCTCTTTGGCAAATCATGCTACTGAAACATCCAAAAGCGAATGCTTCTCCAAATACTACTCTAACGATAAAAGTGGACAGCATACCAGAAATGAGTGATAAAACCTTTCAAGCTCAACTCAATACTTGGTACAGATGTGATACAAAAACAAATCGAGTGTTGGAAGATGCGATCAATATGCGACGCAAAATTATTAAAATACATATCGATAGTATTGGAGAGAATTTAAGTATCAACTTCGACACATTTTCCTTGACAAACAATGATCAAACTATTACGGGTTACCTTCGTTGGATTCCCAAATTGATCTCGAATACTGAAAGAAAGAAACATAAGATAGTAGAAATTGATAATTATCAAGCGATGACAAATTTAAAACCGATTCCTCTCACTACAAAACATTTACAAGACATTGTCACCAAAGGTGCAAATGATCAAGCGGAGAACATTGCTGACGATGATGATGTGGATGACGATACTTTGGATGATGTAGAAACGACTGATATAAAAGATATTGATGACATGGATGATGACGATGATAAACATTCAAATATTGATGAGAATACTGATGATTCTCAGGATACACTTGCCCAATCTGAAACAGCGACTGATCTTTCTGAAGAGGGATTTTTCCATCCAACTGTTGGCCAACTACAGCAGGGCACATTAGTCGAGAGAAGTAACACAAATGAAAATCAGCAATTCATCAATGTAATAATGGCTAAAATGCGATCGGTTAATCAAAAGCTGAAAGACAAAATGAAACATGAACGACACGGAATTGAACTGGCAACGCAACGTAACCAGGGATCCAATCCAGAAACAGAAAAACAGTTAAAACAGGCACTAGAGCGATTGGAACAAATGCAACAACAACTTGACAAACATAGCAAACGAGAAAAGGAAGCAAATACAGTAATGAGCCAAATAAAAACCGTCAATTACATTAATATCGAAGCATTTGTGATAGAAAATTTTTTTTACACAAAATTAGCTGATATAATCGATCATCTGAATGAAATCGAAGAATTAGACGAGTTGATCAAAGGAAAGATACCCAAAGTTGCTATTCGAGAACAAAACGCTGCTTATTATATATCTGTAATTGGCTTACAAAGTCATCATGATGAATTCAAGCTAGTCCTTCAACGAATTCGAACACTATCCAATCTAACTCGATCAGCGAAAAAGTACTATGAAGGACAATTACAACGAATAATTAATGGCATCCATCGATTGTTGATAATTAAGAATATTCCCTCACTATCAGATTGGAAATGTTATGCCAAAATTTTACGAAAATTGATGCAGAATGAAATGGAAACGTATGTGAAAAATTTTGATGAATACATTATTAAACAAGCAAAAGATATCGTTTCTCAATGTATTACAGATGCTAGTTTTAAATCATGGATCGTTATACATGAGAAAACGAATAACTACCTGAAGAATCATTCCTTTTCTGATGAGATTGAAGCATTAAAACAGAAAGCATTGGATGAATTCGTCAATGAGCAAGTAATTACTCGATCATCGGAATCTCAAGCAGCCCTATCTCCTGTATCTTTACAAGTGATGAATGAATTTATCAATAGAGCAAAGATTGAATTAAAAAAAAATCGAAAATTTATCGGCATCGGTAAGGATAAATTTCGTCATACTACTTATCTCTTACAGCGCATTATGTTATATTATCGTTCATGTCTTCTGAAATTACCTTTGTATGAATCATCAAAATCTTTATTAGACAAAATTGCAAAGAATACAGTTGTAACCATTGCTACTTCAACTGGATCAGGAAAATCTACTCTTCTACCAGCATTGTTAATTGCAGAAGGATATGATCGAGTTTTAGTCACCCAACCTCGTCGTTTACCATGTACATCGATTTGTAATCGAGTGAATGAAACAATGATGAACATAAAGGATCGATTTCTATTAGCTGGTTGGTCTGTGAGTGGAGCTAAACGCAATGCTGATGCTCAAATCTTGTATTTAACTGATGGTCTTCTTAAGGAATATCTTTTATTCGATTCGAACTTTATTAAAAATGAAATCAAAGGTGATAAACGTGTCATTCTTTTCGTTGACGAAGTACATGAGCGATCGATTAATATTGATCTGTGTCTAGCACTCATTGCTCGTCTTCTTACTGAACAACCATCATTGAGATCGAATCTTAAAGTAATTATCTCGTCGGCAACACTCGACAAATCTGTTCCAGATCTATTTCGCCAGATTCCACAAGTAAAATTTGATCAATATCAAATGCCATTCAGTCAAACTCTTCATAAAATCGAGAAAATCTATAGACCCAAAGAGAACATTCTTGATGTGGTACAAGAATTATGTCGTAAACGACAACGACATGATCAAATTTTATGCTTTGTTAGCAGTGTTACCGACGTCTATCATCATTGTAATTTGCTGGACAAAATTAGTCACCGCACAATCATTGCACATCCACTTGTTCAATCACAATCAGCAGATGAACAACAACGATATATTGAGCATGGCACTATTTTCTTTTCTACTACAGTTGCGGAAACATCTCTAACATTTCCGTCATTGAAATATGTTGTGGATACAGGCATGATCAATGTACCCATCTACGATCCTAAAGCAAAGCAAACAACTCTGAAAGAAGTACTTGCCTCAGAATCAACAATTAAACAACGTTTAGGTCGTCTTGGACGAACCAAACCAGGTGAATATCATGCTCTATATGATTCACAATTGAAACGACCGACCTATCCTAAACCTCATGTGTGTCAATCGAATTTAATCGATGTAGAATTTTCATTACGACGATCTCCATTAGACAAAGGATTATCTCATCTGAACAAATTCTTGCCAGATCCACCTGAATCGACATTGATTGAAGCTGCAGTAGAAGAACTAAAGCAATTAGGTAAGTGAAAGATGAAAAATTTAGAAAATAAATTCTCTTTCTTATTAGAAATTTTATCATCATCGAAGCGATTGAGTCCGACTGGCCGTGCTATCGCCCAATTACCAGATTTTGGTACATTGGCCATGGCCAAGGCGGTTCTGTCAAGTTTGACGGAAAATAAATGTGGTCGTGATCTTGTTGTACTATCGGCTGTTTTAAGTGTCCTCAATACATCATTATTCCTAAAATCTGTACCACCTGACATGAAATCAGTCGATGGTGATTTTATGACTCTTCTGGAAGTTATGAACAAATTATTATCGGAGCGAGAAAAATTCGGAAATGACCAGTTTAGATTGGACTTGTTTTGTCAAACACGAGGAAATCTTCTGTCTGTTAAGCACGTGTTAAATCGTGCTGTGCGACGATACGATGCATTACAAAAATCATTCAAACAGCTACCTGTCTACACTAAGAAAGCACAAATTTCCAGTGGTAATTGGGAAGCAATTGCAAAATCATTATTGAAAGGATACGGTGATAATGTCTATGTATCAATGAAAGAATTGTACGGTCGAAGTCATCGGTTCATTCGATACCATGCCAACAAGGAAGAATATGCGGTGATGGATCATCATTCTACTTTATCACGCTCAAAAAATCTACCTCCAATTCCTATCGTTCTTGCTCGAGATATTCGTTATTCATCATCAGTTCGAGCTAATGCTGTCTTATCCTTTGTTGGTCGACTCGAATCATCCTGGCTTCAGATGCACATTGAACGAAAAATGAAAATCAATGCATTCGAAGAAAATGAACTGAATACAGGAGGTCTTTTGAATAATGTAGCATCATTTTATTCCGATGTTCAAATGCAAGCGAATCAATATGGTCTCACTTTACAGGGTCCATCAGGTTCTGTGATCGATGCTGAACGGACTCTCATTCGAAGATTAGTTCGAACTCAAAATTTTTCCCTGACCAATGATGTTCCTACAACAAAACCTGATGATCATAAAAGAATGAATCGAAATTTGAAGAGTGTGACAAAAATGACTAAAATATTCAATCCAATGAAATGGCGTTGGGAGAATGAAGGACAAGTCAAAGTGACAATTACTACGGGTGTTGGTGCTGCAACTTGTGACGTTAATATTGAAGGACGAGATCCTCAATATCATTCTGTGAAGAATGAAATTGAAACGTTCAAAAATTGGTTGAAAGACTCGGCCGTTATTCGTCATCCTGATGCAGGTAATTATTTAAAAGATCAGTCAACTCTTATTCTTCTTTCCAGTTGTACCACCTAGAATCATCAAACCACCAATGCGCAAATCCTGCCTTGATATTGAAGAAAGAATTTCTCATGTGACCGATTCGAAACGAACGACGATTGATTTATGGAATGGATTGCGAGGTTCGAAAGCAACGCGAGAAACTCGTATGGAAGTAGTCGCTTGGATTGCCGTTTGTCAATTTGAATGCCATGTGGAGGGTGGCTTTGTTCGAGACTGGATTGTCGGCCATTATAAGGCTCGTCCAGCTGGAAATCCGTCCGCATGGGTTTCATATCGTACTAACGCAGCAGGAGATCAAATTCCTGAGCTCAATAAAGAGTTGGTGCCAACTGATCTGGATTGTCATCTACCTGTACATAAATATTTCGATCTTGATAAGTTCCTTGACTTCTTACATAAATATCAAATTGAATATAGTTATGTGCGAGAAGGTTGGAGATACATATTTCTCTTGGATGAACATGCCAAAACTGGGCCATTCACAATGGATCTTATTGAACCACATGTCGCACTAACACATGATCGAATCGATTTCGATGTGAATAATCTTTCATTAGAAAAGGATTATACTAAAGAATTGGGTATGAGAGTCGACACGCGACCTAAACCATATTCAATTGATCTCGAAGCAATTGTGGATAATATCAAACATAAACGTTTTCAATTGTTACGCTCAACTGATAATACTATTAACAATCGCATTCTTAAAATGACCTCTCGTGGTTGGACAAAAACAGGAGAAGACTTGAACTTCATTCCAAGTCCACCACCTAGATGTGAAGTAATCGTTGTTCCTGTGCCTCAAATTGCTGACATCCACCGATCAGTAGTACAACAACTTCAAAAAAATATTGGCCCTCATGTTCAAATTCTCTCTATTGTTCAGATTAAAAATCCGTCATTGGAAGAGGCATATCTAGCAATAAAACAGTTGATTGCTAAAGAATGTGTTAATGGATATCCTAATGAACGACTCTTATTTCATGGTACGAGTGGTACATCTATCGATGGAATATTAAACGATGGATTCGATGATCGTTATTGGAATTCAGGAAAATGGGGCAAGTATTCCACCAGAAAAAAAGTCAGGTATTGATTAATTTTCTTTGGTTTTTTATAGGTCACGGAGCGTATTTTGCTGAGAATCCTGCAGTGTCACATGACTTTGCACATGCGGATGCTACTGATCAAACACGTGTAATGTTTTACAACAAAGTCACTTTGGGTAAACAACAAACACTGCAAAATACCGATGGCAATCTAAAGGCAGCAGCTAAAGGATTCCATTCTGTACATGGCATACCACCACAAACTACCAATCTTGACGAATTTATCGTCTATCGCTATGCACAAGCATTACCCTACCTTAAAATTACCTATAAAGGATAAATCATGTGTTATTCAACTATTCGAATCAATGAAAAGAAATATCGATAGTTTATGACTTATTCCAACGAATACCTTTCGTTGCACTGATGATACATTGACAAATACATGACGCACCTTGAGTTAGATCGATGTGGTGCAATACTTTTCAAGATTTACATTTTTTGTTATATTTTTTTTCCTAACATCATTATAAATTAGATAATTATTGATGTTCATTCAAATTCACTGCGCTTTCTTGACATATAATCTATTTGATGTCAGAAGTACATAGTGTTGAATCAAATTAATTAGACGAATGAAAGCAAATGATGTTTCTCCATTATTGAGATGACCGATCACTAGTAGCAAATGCCATATACTTATTTAACATTGACAAATATTCTCATTTGAATAGAAATTGGAGAATGAAAATCAAACTCTACGAAAAACTTATTCTGATCTCTTGACATAGTATATCTACAATTATTCAAGATACAATTGTCGTTTGTTTTATGACTTTCCAATATCAGAATTATCTGCACTATTAAAAAAGGAAAAGTGTACCAGGTGGTAGTAGATGAGATAAAAAACAATATGATATCTATGTTTCATCTGATTTGATAGCTAGCGAGAGATGTAAATGTTGATCTCGATACATTCATTCACAAAGAAAGAATCTTATTATTATTACCACATCGAATTATTTACCTAATCAAGCAAAGCATCTGATCATCACTGCTACTACTAATATACACATGTGATCCAATTATTCACTGTGTACGATTTAATAAATGTGATATTCTGCATTCAATAATATCACTGATCAAAGCAATCGAGATGAATTTGTGTCAAATTGGATAGATAGTCTATTGAATAGAATGTTCAATTTAGTTTGTCTCATCACAAGTGAAACGCGTCTACTCAAAAGCGATGTAAAGCTCTTAGCAGTTGATATGATAGTTGCTTCATCGACTTGTTTACTATATTTTCCCATGAATTGGTGAAGTCGAGTTAAATTATAATCGATATAAAGTTTGTGATAAAAATCAATTAGAAATAATTAAATAAATACATGATCATGATTGGAATGAAATTTAAATAAACAAAATTCAAATTTTTTTCATTAATATCATCAGTATAGGAAAATATTTTCATTAAATCTCAATCAATATTATGTTCATTGGCTAATAATAACATTGCCGTGTATCTTTTATATCTGTGAGCTGGATAAATTGATAGTAATGCATGACGTCGTTGACTAGTAAGACTAAATATTTTTGAGTGTATGTGAAAGATAATCATTAATTATAAATGTTTTTTCCTTTTAATCATTTTATTATCTTTTGGAAAGCATAGGTAATATATTTTCTTTGATATTATTTTCCTCTTGATTAATACCTTTCACTGAACTATTTTCAACATGTTTTATATATATATTAGGTATGTAAAAATGTTTTACCAGGGAGTAATCCAATGATTTCAGATAGTAACCCTAATGAATTTTATATCAAATGAAAGTGCAGAAAAATGTGACATTCTGAAGCTAAATTGTACGAATTCTGAAAAGATTTTTATCATAAAAGTCATTTATTTTCGAAAATCTGCACAGGGTCATACTCATCACTTACTGATAACAAGTGTTCAACTAAGAAATGTGCGTTTTGCCACTCAAATTCATGTGAATATCAGTATGTAAGTTATTTAATATAGTCCAGCACGTAAGATGATATCATTCTTGTCCATTCTACCCATTTTATCTTCTACTTCTGAGTATAAATGATGATATAACAGCAAAAAGGCAAGAAGTGGATGGTACTTCTCATTATCTATTCTTTATTGAATATCTTTTCGTTCTCCAAACAAGTTTCAACTTACTTATCAATGGTATTTCCCTTCTCTATCGATATAAGGATAAAAATTACACCATTCTGTGGAACAACACAAAATCATTCCGTGATATTTAAGGTAGATAAACAAAAACAATCGATTCTTTTGGAGACTGAAGGTGATTCAATTGGTCGAATATTTCGGAGGAAACATTCATTAATCTCTAATGGATTGTAGAAAAAATTCATCAAAGTACGCGATTTATCATGAAATAGTGGGAGAAATCATACGATGATTGTTTCGCTGATTATTCCGAGTGTGGTCGAAAACTGAAATTATCAAAATAATAGAGTTTGGACAAGAAGTATTGAAAATATCGTGAAATGTAAAAGGCTAAGTATGCATCGGTATTTTCATCACTTTCACGGCAAAAAAGCTGCGTTGGGTTATAAAAGGAAGAGGAAATCATGGACTGGTCAATATTTCCATGACGTTATTTTAATGCAGCACGTGTACCCATTTCTCAAACATGAAAAAAATATAACTGCTCTTAATCAAGTGATACTTGTCCATGACAAAGCGTCATGCATGCATGCAAATATGACTCAACATCTGCTTACAGAGAATAAAATCACTTTTTGGGACAACGATACATGGTCTAACAATTCGTTCGATTTTTATGTCGTTGAACACATAGGAGCCATAATTAAAGATAAAGCTGAGCGAAAAATATTGTTGGAAACCATAAAGAATCGCTATAAGCATGAAACATTGAACAACCATCTCGTAGATGTCCTCACTAACAAGGAATCAAATGTGGAAATATTCGAAACTCTCTTATGTTTATATCTATCCCGTCTTGAAGTCGTGAGACGTGCCAATAGTCTTTATACTAATTATTGGTGTTACTGTTCAATTTTGAAAAAATTTTTTCAATGCTATCAGTCATTCCTATTAAATTCATTTCGAACTGCTTCAAGTAGTCAATGTTTCCATTATCCATACAGTTTAGCTTGAGAATATCACATTTCTTCTGTACCTTCATTTGGTATAAAATTCATTACGATTGCTATCTGAAATTATTGAGTCACCCTCCTCCTGGAAAAACATTTTTACGGATCTAGTAGAAAAGTAAAGAAAGGAAGAAGCAGAACAAAGAAAAAATTAAGAAACGAGCGTATATCGATAAGCATATGTACTGTCGCAACCAAAATACATCATACTGAAACCATTCTTATGAAAATTTTGCTACCATAATATAAACTGGAGTACGATCCGATAGCATAGGAAAATAGAACGTATTTTTCTCTATCATATCATATGAAAAGAATCTCTCCTTCAGCTTATTATAAGGCATTAACGTGTTAATACCATTATTTTTGGACTGATCTAAGTACATACTAAATCAGACACACTGTCAGTATGGATCCAAAACAGTGAATATTGACGCTGCTTAAACTTTTTATTAATCAGTGAAAAACTGCTGGTCTCGTCACCAAAAATATTTGTCTCAATGATATGTTTCATTTGGTATAAGATAGTAGGGGTTTCTCTGAAAGAAATGTGTTCATATATCCAATTCATAATCTACGTGGTTTTCATAGATAAAGAATCAAAGAAGAAGTGTAATATAAATACTTTTCTCTTTTCCTATCGCCTAGTCGATAACCTAGAGTTAACCATCTAATATTGGTACATCGACCCATTGTTTATCAATTCTGCAACACAAATGGTTTTATATTACTAGGAATGTTAATCGTCAAAGACCAAATTCATGTTTGATCATTGATAATATCGTAACAGTTATAAGTAAGAAGAAGTCATTTCTTTGAGTGAGCAAAGACTTGTGGATCACACATTACATCGACTTATGTGTGTACTCAAAAACTGGGCGTACAGATGAGTTTCATAGAGTACTATCCTAATAATACGAGTATTCGTGCCGAGAAGTCGCAATCTTTTGATGGATAGATTCAATAGAATGGTAGAATACTTTTCGAAAAATAATGACTTCGTCAGAAAAGATTAAAACATTGACTATCGAAGAATGACCATATCTATCAAAAACAAAATCTGTTTTTAGGTTCTTCTAATGTTTATATGAGAGAAAGGTGAACGGTGTCTTTTATCAATCAATTAGATATTTGTCTGGCAAAAGGATTTATTACACCGGATAGCGTCTTTCAATGAGAACTTCTACCATCTGTTGCCAAAGCTTTATATCACTTGAAGAACTGTCTGTGACAGGATCAGTGTCTTACCAGTCAATATAATATAATGTTTGATAAAATCAAAATGATAAATGATTATTTTGCAAATCTCAACAATATAAAGTAAAAAGCGACTCGCTATAAAAGCGAACACTTTTCTCGTCTTTTTTTCCTTACAAACTTTCAATGAAAGAGTTTGAATAATCTGTGAACTAGAATATCTGGTTTTATTCATTTGGCTGAATTGATCACGAGAGCAGGACAGAAATAGATATATAAGGAGTGGCTCCATTTCCATCGGATTGTAGCCAAAACTTGACTATGTAAGAGTGTCCCGCTGTGACCACAAATGACTGGCTGATTTGATCAGCAGTTCCCTTACATCCATCTTTTATACTATAAGTTCCCGTGCGAGGCTTTGTATTGCTAACTTCACCTATGGATAATACACAATTTCCAAAAGGTGCGGTTCTCGTCCAACCGGGTGAGAGACTGCCTGATTCGAAACCTCCGTTGAGTAAAAATTCAGTACTTCCATTGGATACTGATACATCATCCACGTACCAAAAATAAGGATCATTTCGAAGTTGGAAAGCAAGTGTTATCGAGCCTGTTGTGGCTGAAACCCATGAAAAGGCTTTACAAGTGTAGTTGTTACTACCAAACGATGCATTGTAAATACTATTGGACGAACCTACAGACACCGGCGCGCACGGATCTGCAGTAGTACTTGCTAATAAACACCAATGAAAGTATATGAATAATGTAGAAATGTGTATGAAAATCACTTACTTGTCGTGCTGCTGGCTGAAGTGATTAACAATAAAAAAAACAGAAACTTTTATCAATAATTTAGAAAACGAAATATTAAAGCTTAGTTAAAAATAATTACAAAGTTCATTCGTTAATATACATGAGTCGTGCAAAGGAGGTGTTTGTGTTGTAAATTAAATCAACTAGATATATTCTGGCCAAATTAAAGCTCTCACCGACAAATTAACAAATTTAAATTATGAAATGCGGTTGATGTACATTAGGGCACGTTACTTGAATTTCAAAGTATGTGAAATTTAGGTATAAAAACGAGTCAGAAA